>VXBJ01002645.1:52249-65852 GCA_013400055.1 Nycticryphes semicollaris | reverse complement strand
TTTTTTTTTTTGGGGGGGGGTGGATTAGCTAAAACATTTACTTACAGAACCCTTTCCAGTAGAAGCTTCAGAAGTTCAGTATCTTATTAAAAACTTGCAAGTAATAGCCGAGAAGCTAATTAAAACCTAAGGGATATGGAAATCACCATGTATAAATATGTAATTATTAAATGTTCTTTTAAAAATATCCAAATAATGCACCATGTTTCTTTTGTAATCATAAAATTATCACAAAAGCAACAATAAACTGATAGTCCTGTACTGTACTTTCTATTCTAAGAATGTTATCTCCAACAAAAATGTCTATTCCTCCTCCTTTCTCTCTTTTAGAAGAGAAAGTTGAATATTAATCTCCTATTCTGGTTCCCTCTGTGTCACTAGTTAAAAATTTAATACTATGAAGATCACAGATTAAAAACATAGAATAAAATCAATATAATAAAATTTTAAACTATTTTTTCTGCAAAAAAACCCAAACCATATCTATCAAGGACAGCACCAAAAAACAAATTTCTAGCAAGATTCAGAACCTGCAACAAATAACCAGGAAGCAGAAAGCCCTGTTCCGTATTCTCAAATAAAGTGTAGGAGTGATGCAGCATTACATTTTTTAAATTGGTTTTCCATATACCAATGCAGTAGTCATTCATGACACATTTGGCCTGAAAAAACGGTGTCTGCTTACATATTTGGCATGTTCAAGGCCAGTGTATTCATTTAAGAGAAAGTAAAAAAAATAAAAAAAATTTTAAAAAAATAACCAAACAATCCACAACCCTAAACCAAAACAAACCAAAACAAACAAACAAAAAAAGACACCACCAAAAAAAACCCAAAAAAACAAAACCAAAAACCCCCCAAAATAACCACAGAAACCTTTTATGCAGGAGAGTCATTCAGGATTATTTCGGAAGTTTTTTGGTAGTATAATTTAAATATGTTGCCCATATGCAGAAAAATGTCACTGACTTGTGGCTGAAACTAAATTCACCTGCAGTGGTTAATTACATACCTTTTTGTACCTTACTGTCCAAATCAGAGACTTCTTATAAATACTGTGTCTCCAGGTCATCCCCAATTCAAGGGAAGTTGGGGCAATGCAGCTCAAACCTGCCTGGAGTCCAGTCATTGTTGGACACTGAAGGTAGCTATGGTTCCAAACACACAGACATCAGTTTTGGACACATTCCTAATGCTACAGGTGCTTTTACTGGTTTACATCATGCTCCTGCAAGATTCTTATTCAGATAACTCCTACAGAAATCTGAAGATAAAAGATTCACATTAATGATATTTCACAAATTGCAAGCTGCCAAAAGCTGGTATATTCACAGTCTGAGATGTGAAACACCAGTTCTTTGAAACACATATATTTTACAGATTACATTCTAAATTTCAGCCCAACAGTGTACCAAAGATCACTGAAAGCAGAAAGAATACTCTGTGTGGATTTTACTATGCTGGTCATGAGTCAGGGAATTTGGTGACAGGTATAGAAGTCACATATATTAAATACGTTTTGTGTGTGGTAAAATAGGACAACTGAGTATATAGTAATGGTAAGCATTCATTTAAAACTTACTGCCTTTTAATTTTTTTTCTTCTTTACTTAGAGAGTTTGCATCTGGAATTCTAGATTCACCTATCAAATTCTGAAATAACCAGCAGCATCAGGATTATGTAGTTTCTTTCCTCACTGCAGTTTTGTTCAGATAAATTCACTAATATTCAGGACATATTAAAAAATCTTTGTTTTCTTACTTCATGTAATGGAGAAAATAGAAAAGGACAAACTCAAAACTGTCTACAGTACTTGAGGGGGGAAAATACAGAAACTAAAAACCTTACAACCGACACAAGTTTCTCATCCATGAAACAGGAATAAAAAACTTCTCCCACATTCAGGCCACAATTCTTCCCAACTTTTCGCTTTGAGGTGTTTTGAGCACAAACTTTCAACCATGAAACAGTATGATATGAAGGACTTGCCAAGCTACCTGGTTCCAAAGACAAGTCACTCCTAACTTTCCACTAAATATGGATCATATGAGCTTGAGCATCTCTACCGAAAATAACCTCTGCAACAAAACAACATAATATAGTCTTCATGGCCTTACATTGATTCTCTGTAGATACAAAGAACAACTCAGACAAGGACTCTCATGTTGATGTTCCCTGAAAGAAACCACTTTTCTCATGCTAGAATTAACCACTTCAAATACTCTATGACCACAGACCTTTTCAATGATTTAAAGGGGCCCCAGGAACATAAACATGTGGAATTACCCTGAAATGTCACAGAAGCTACATTTAGGCTTAAGGCTAGTGTTTTGAATCAGCCTAAACTTGTAAACAAACATTTTTTCATATCAGTAGTTCAAGTTATATAAAAGGAGAAGCAAAGTTTATTCTGATATTCTGAAATAACAGATATCATCAGTCCCAAGTTCAGTGAGAACACAGGGACGAAGCAAAATTAACCAAAAAAAATATGTCTTGTCTGAACAAAAGAAAAAAAAAAAGAGAGACTTTGCAATGCAGCAGTTCATTTCTGAAATTATTTAGTAAGGAAAAACTGAAAAAATTAATTTTCAGTAATGTTGGCACAAGCTCATGCATTGGGGCTTTAGTATATTGTTTCTAGTTCAAGTTTATTCCGAAGTAAAATTTATCAGGAAATATTTTGATGAGCTGAAGCAAGGTAAAAAATCTCTCAAGAAAATTTGCATTTAGCTTGGGCACCAAGTGTGCATTATCATGACTGACCTTTTTGACACGTTTCACGTGAATTCAGTTCTCAGATGAATGCAATATTTTCACATACCAAGGTGTTCCTGCTGCCCCATAAGCATAAGTAATATTGTAATGAATGCAAACTGTTATCTGCCGTACTCCAAATAATTTGTAACTACATTTTTTTCCTGTGCTTTTATGTAATAATGTTCAGAATTATTTGCTGACCCTTTTCAAAAGATGTCCATTACAGACATGCTTAGTTCCCAGTACCTCATTACCCACGCTGCTTTATGTTGCAAAAATCTTCATGTAGTACTATTCCTTGCTTGCTGAGCATTTAACCGTTTACTTTCAGAAAATCTTTAAGCTTAGTAGCAGGATTCTATTCATAATGTATTCAGTTACCACAGATGAGGACAACATTACAAATTAATTCGAACAAGTTCATAAAATAAAACAATTGCAAGAGATGGTCTAGAGGCATTCAAAGTAATTGTGTAAAAGTTAACAATGACTTTAAAAGATGGCACTAAAAAAAGAAAGCAGTTGAATTAGTTACATACTTAACAAAGGAGATTATAAAAAGTACAATATTATCTTTCGTGAATGGAACATAGAACCTGGAGAGGAAAATGTAGAGCTATAAGACTGCAAAAAGAAATTATTTTTATGAGCAACTTGCTATAGGCATTAAAACTAATACTAAAAATTTCTTCCAGCACATCAGAAATAGAAAATCTTCCAGATAACTTACAGGGGTTACAGATGATCATCTCAAAAATGGAACAGTAAAGGAAAGATAAAGCATAATAGAAAAGCTAACTAAATTATTAGCATTCACAACAAAAGAGTTTAGGGAGACTCTTATTCTACATTTTGTCTTTCTAGGGGAGAATCTAAGAAAATACCGCACACTTACATGTTAATAGTATAGTTTTAGAATATGTCAATAAAAAGCATAGAACTAAATTATTTCACTCAAAAATTCTAAAAAAAAAACAGATAAGAAATTACTGAAATCTTAACTGCTATGTTAACTGTCATCTAAATTGTCCTTATTTTCAGGTGATAGGGAGACAGCAAGTAAGAAAATTAGTTTTAGAAAAAGCTTCAGTGCAGATGTAAGGAACAGACTGGTGGGGAAAATAAGGAAAATTGTTTTAAAGTGTAATATAAAACAGAATTTGTATATAAATGGAGAAATAGAATATATGGGAAGAAGCAACACTGATTTTTATATCAAGTATTTGAGTTTTAATAATCTTTTAGAGTGCTCTGAAGGTGTCAGTATTGATTCAGATAAGCTTGATATTATTGATATAATTCATTGGATATTAAAAAAGCTTTTGACTTTGAGAGTTGCTCTCCTAAAATACTTCAAGGAATTAATCTGTTGTAATGCTTATTAGATGCTAAATTTATCACCTTCTTACAGATTAGTAACTCTATTGAGAAAAACAAAGGGAAACAGTGGACAGGTTTTGCAATAGAAACATGAGTGTGGTCTGTACTGAAAATTATCCTGTTCATTATACATGTAAAATGATGTAAACCCCAGGATAAATAGCCAGGATACTTCTAGTAATACAAGAGCAAATGAATTATAATATTACAACATTGTCAAAGTAATCACAACTAAAATAAACTATGATACAATGAGCTGATCATAAGAAACTGCCATGATTTCAAATCATGGATATATGGAAAAAAGCCTTTCCTGCACCAACCTTTGTAATGGACTTTAAAACTACATTTGTACAGTTAAATCTATATTAGTATTGTTAAACAAGGGAGGAATGAGATGAAGGGTTAGAACCCTGACTGCTAATGTATTCCAAACCTTTACTTTGGACCATTAAAAGAAAAAGAAAAACTGAAGAGGGGGGAGAAAGAAAGCTTGTTTTAAGAATTGTGTGGGAAGTGGGTTTGGATGATATTTATCTTTAGATGGGGGAATTTGAATGTTGTTCTATTTCAATTAACAATATAAACGTGGTCAAAATCAGTTAACATTCCTCAGAAAAAATCTTACAGATAGCCTGTGACAGTTCTATGAAACAATGTAATTAATTGTTGGTAGCGACACAAAGGCGGTAAGAATCGGGAGTTACTAGTTAAGTAATAGACAAACAGCTATGCCACTCAGTGTTTTCATGTGTTATCCTTTAATTCCATGTTTGATTCAGAGCAAAAATAATCTCAAAAATAATTTAGTAAAACTAAAAATATCAAGTAGAGGCAATAAGGATATTTGCATATATACTATGGCTTCCATATGATATGGTATTAAAATGATCCAACACAAGAAACAATTGAAAGTAAATAAATTTATAGGTTATAAAATCATAACAGGCAGAAACAAGGTAAGTAGCAAAAAATTATTCATTATCTTTAAGGTCCCTTCCAACCTAAACTGTTCTATGATTCTATGATTACTTCTTCTTGCATGAGAGCTAGAGGACCATGTAAGATTGTTATGTTGGCAGCTGTAAAAAAACAAACCAAGAATAGTGCTGTGTCACATTACATATAATTGTATTCAAGTCAAGTCATAAGATACTTGAATGCCAAAAGTGGTTACATCAGTTAATAAGAAGGTGGGACTACAGCTTCTGTGTCTGAACCCCAGAATGTCCATGCATATATCCATTTTCTTCTTATACTCTGACTTCAACTGCTGGCCTTGTCAAAAAAATGGACTAGACAGACTTTTGATCTCTTTCAGTATAGCTATTCATTTTACAGACTGTAAAATCTAGTGTATCTTCAATCCCAACAAGGAAGAAAAGTTATATAAGAATTCATTCTGAAAATAAATTTTCAATTTTTTTTTTCAAATGCAATGTCATTAATGAATAAAAAGGAAATGCTTGTTTAAATGACTTCAAACCACAAGGTTTAGGAGACTATATTGTAGACTGAGAACCACAAAAAGGTTAAAATAGAAGACTTCTGATTTTACAATGTGTGATTTTTCTTTATCTTCAGAATTTGACTTTCAAATATAAAATTTGAATGTAATTCTCAATTCTAAGTTCACCTTCATTTAATGTAGACCATCCTCCCTACATTTTGAGTTGACTATACTTAAAGATGCTACTTTTGAAATCCCAATAGATCATAGAATCATAGGATGGTTTGGGTTGGAAGGGACCTTAAAGATTACCTAGTTTCAATGCACCTGCCATGGGCAGAGACTCCTCCCACTAGATCAGGTTACTCAAAGCCCCATCCAACATTTCCAGGGAAGGGGCAACCACAACTTGTCTGGGCAATCTGATCCAGTCTCTAACCACTCTAAGAGTAAAAAAAAAATCTCTAATATCTAATCTAACTCTACCAACTCTCAGTTTAAAAACATTACCCTTCATCCTATCACTATGCTTCCTGATAATAGGTCCATTCCTATCTTTCCTGTAGGCCACCTATAAGTATTGGAAGACCACTATAAGGTCCCCCCAGAGCCTTCATTTCTCCAGGCTGAACAAGCCCAACTCTCTCAGCCTGCCCTCACAGGTGATATGCTATNGCTACTTTTGAAATCCCAATAGATCATAGAATCATAGGATGGTTTGGGTTGGAAGGGACCTTAAAGATTACCTAGTTTCAATGCACCTGCCATGGGCAGAGACTCCTCCCACTAGATCAGGTTACTCAAAGCCCCATCCAACATTTCCAGGGAAGGGGCAACCACAACTTGTCTGGGCAATCTGATCCAGTCTCTAACCACTCTAAGAGTAAAAAAAAAATCTCTAATATCTAATCTAACTCTACCAACTCTCAGTTTAAAAACATTACCCTTCATCCTATCACTATGCTTCCTGATAATAGGTCCATTCCTATCTTTCCTGTAGGCCACCTATAAGTATTGGAAGACCACTATAAGGTCCCCCCAGAGCCTTCATTTCTCCAGGCTGAACAAGCCCAACTCTCTCAGCCTGCCCTCACAGGTGATATGCTATAGCTCTCTGATCACTTTTGTGGCCCCGCTCTGGGCCTGCTCCAACAGGTCCATGTCTTCCCTGTGCTGAGGGCTCCAAAGCTGGATGCATTCCTCCAGATGGGGAATCATTAGAGCAGAGTAGAGGGGGAGAATCACCACCTTTGACCTGCTGACCACACTTCTTTTGATGTAGCCCAGGATGTGGTTGGCTTTCTGGGCTGCAAGCGCACATTATGGGAGACCCTATCACTCTCTGCAACTACCTGAAAGGAGATTGTGGAGAGGTGGGGGACATTCTCTTCTCCCAAGTCGTCTCTCCAAACAGCCTCAAGTTGTGTCAAGGGAGGTTCAGATTGGATATTAGGAAAAAAAATTTACACTGAAAATGTTATTAAGCTTTGGAATGGGCTGCCCAGAGAAGTGGTTGAGGCAACATCCCTGGAGGTGTTTAAAAGATGGGTAGACATAGCACTTAGTGAAATGGTTTAGTGAAGTTTTTTTTTTTTTTTAGCAGAATTTAGTTGATGGTAGGACTCGATGATTTTAAAGGTCTCTTCCAACCTAGACAATTCTATGATTCTATTATTATAAGCTCATGTGTACAGGCCACAACCCAAAACTTTGTCAAATGTAACAGCCTTTAATAGGGGAGGTAACTGCTGGGTGGAAATTGTTAAACTGCCTGTTGTCCTGGTTTCAGCTGGGATAGTTAATTTTCTTTCTAGTAGCTGCTGTATTTTGGATTTAGTATGATAATAATATTGATAATACATTGTTTCAGCAGTTGCTAAGTAATGTTTTCATTAATCAAGAACTTTTTCAGCTTCCCATAGAATCTGAGAGGGAGCATAGACAGCACAAGCTGGCCAAATGAATACTCCACAATATAGATGTCATACTCTGTATATAAGTGGGGATTGACTTGGGGAGAGTCAGGTGGCGAGACCCACTTGTGTTGTATCACTTTTATTTTGTCTATTCTTTTGCCATTACCATTACCGTTACTGTTACCATTACCATTATTACTATAAAATAATAAAAATATTAAATATTAAAAAAAACCACAAACAACTAGTAGTATATTTCTAGATCTTCTCCTTCTTTCACCAATGCCTTAATAATGATCTGCATGACTTATTCCCCTCCCTGTCTCACCTGCATTTTCTTGCTCTGTCCTGTTAAGCAACCATTCTGTTGCATTCCATGAAATTCTGCTCCTTAAAGAGGTTGTAAAGACATGTGAGCAAAGTAGAGAGATACAATGATGACCTGAATACAGTTGCTGTTCACCCAACAATTCCTGCCCGGTGGAACATGATTGTTTGGTTGATGCAGTAAGAAAGGCAATGAACCTCACTTGATCCCAGCAGCAGGAACACTGCATAAAGCAGGGCAACTAAGACTTTTGATATAATCTGCTTTCTGAGGGATTCAAGAAAGTTACAATGGTAATGTTCAGTATCTTCAAAAGCATAAATTACTTCTCATTTGGCTTCACCAAAGCCCACTGATAGTAGTAACATCACTAATTTCTGCTTAGGGTGTTATCGCTTTCCCTGTGATGTGCTGTAGTACTTCAGACTTGCATTTTGAATGATATATTTTGACTAAACTGTACTAATTCTGTTTAAAAGATTCAAATATTTGAAATAAATTAGCAACATGGCATGATTTCCTCCTTGTAATGAATTTGCTATCAAAATCGGGTTTGAATTACCTTATTATTCCCCTAGCAATTCTATGTTGGGTGCAGAATGATTTTTTCTGCTAAACTGATGAGAAGACTATGAAACAGAGCTATTCTTTCACTTCTGCCTCCTCACTGGTTTCATTTGGTCTCTGAGTGTAAAACAACAGCTAGTAGTAAGGCCCAAAAAGATGGAGAAATAACTACTAGATATGCAGAACAGTGAATTTGGGTGTGCTAGCATTCCACATTCAAAAAATTACTGGATATAATTACCTGTTTGCAAATATCTAAGTCTTCTTTTTAACATAATCATATAAAAACTAGGACATATGGTACATCTCCAAAAAGAAAACAGATTTTGTAAACATGATCATGTAATAAAATACTCCTGGATAAAATCTGCTATTATATTTCACTTTGATTTAAAGTTCAGTGACAAACAGGATGGCATTTTGCAGTGCCAATTAATCTAGATTGAAGAAGAGATTTGAGTTTCTGTTTCCAAGGCTACTTTAGACTGAATATGCAAAGAATACAAAATACTCGAAAGTAAGTTTCCTGTCTGCACCGGGAACTAATACATACAGTATTATTGTTTGTGACAGTGAAATCAACTTGGCTGCATTCCTTGCTGAAGGTAACCATATCTGCCAGCATACTGAATATCAAAATATAATGCATAAAATTAATTGAGAAAAGTATCACTCTATGAAAAGGATTCATCCATGAAACTCATCATTTAAGCTAGATGATTTGGATGCATAAGCATGACTGGTCATACTATCAACGTTTTCATAGCCTTATAGAGTGACTGAAGAAACACAAACAAAATGAAAAGAGACGGCTTTTCCAGTACTGTTCCCTTTCCCTTATTCCTTTTTTGACAGCTCAAATTGAAAACATGCTGTGACTCCTCTGCAGCTGATGTACAGCAGGTACTATGTCAATATGCAGGGCAGCTGTAAGACATTGTGCAATTGCTGTGAGGGGAGTGGATGGGAGCAGGAGCAGCTGTCACTGCAACATTTGTCTCGTCAGGAATTCTGAGAAAACTGTATAAAACAATGGTAAAGATTGCTGGTTTGGCCTGTTTCATTTCAAAAGCTGTAAAAACGCCTTATCTGCACATTGTATGCAACCACTGCTCTGAAAGGCTGCTGTGCCACAGTCTTCATTCTACTTCTCAAACAGGCATTGTGGAGGTATTATTCCCATTGAGTTTACAGAATTACTTAATTCCTATTGGGATTCTCAATCTATTGCAGGGACTTTAGGATCAGGGGTTTTGTGACTGTCATATTCAAATGTGAAGTCTAATATTTTTATGGTATTCAAAGATTTAACAAAAAAAAAAAACCAAAACCCAAAAGCAGTTCTAAGAAAAATAAACATATGTTCATAAACATTAAAAAAATAGATTGATTGGTAAAAATTATTTGGCGTTACCCTCTTTCTACCTTTCTACCAAAGCTATATAAACATGTATATTTATTCTGTTGCTTTTGTTTTGAGATTTTTTGTGTTTTTTTTTTCCTTTTACTTTAATTTTCTGTATCTATGTAATATGTCATTGTTGCAACCATACTGAATTGAAGTAATTTTTTCAGCTTTTTCAACAACAATCCTGAGGTGATTTTCAGTCTCCCTCTCTGCAAATTTGTTCTAAAATTTAAAAGATCTCTGTATTACTGTTACCTAAAACTACTACTGTTTTGACCTAAACACACCTTTGCATGTCAAAATAATAAAAGGTGGGGTGCTTTTTTCAGTCAGACTCACAGTAAGATGAACTTGTATTCAGCTTTTTTTCTAATTGCAGTATTTCTGGTCCAATGTCAATGGGAAAACTGTGCTTTGTTTTTTTTTTTTTTTTGTTTGTTTTTTTTCCAACAAGTTGTAAGGATGTAAATTGTAGAGTTTAGTATGTAAATTTCAGAATTAATATGGTTTAAAACACTGTAATGGGTGCAAGCTGGAACATAGGAGGTTCCACTTATATATGAGGAAAACCTTCTCCACAGTGAGGGTAACAGAACAGGCTGCCCAGAGAGGTTGTGGAGTCTCCTTCTCTGGAGACATTAAAAACCTGCCTGGACATGTTCCTGTGTGACCTGATCTAGGTGTTCCTGCTCCAGAAGGGGGATTGGACTAGCTGATCTTTCAAGGTCCCTTCCGATCCCTGATATTCTGTGATTGTATAATATCTACAGAGAACAGTGGTTAAAGTAACACATCTTCTTTAGTAAAGCTTTCAGCCTTGGAATAAAGCTGCTCTCTGTATTCAGTCAGATATCCAAAAACACTTACCTATTAATATCCACTCCCAAAACATCTGACTTGCATTTAGTTGTCTAAGGCATTTAAAGTTTTTTTTTCCTTTTCATTCCCACACATATTAATCTTATTCCACTCGTTTCAGCTCAGGCCTTAGTATAACTTTTTAAAGAAAATAGCATTTTAATATGTCAACACATAAGTACTGTAGAAAAAAGATGGAAAATAGGGAAGAAAACAGGTATTTTACACTGTAGCTAGAGTATATTATTTTCTTTCTGTATCAGATTTTATTGCATACAGTAGTATCTGTTCATAACTACATTACAGAGATCTAATCAGGATATATGGGATACTGAATTAGAGAAGATACTTAAATTGTAATTATATATAAATACAAGTGTCATGTGTAAATTTGAGTGAGTGACTCAGAATCCTATCTTACTCTCAGTTCATCAGTATGGAGACCAGTAATTCTTTATCTGTGGGTCCCCTACTTACAGTTTTGGTATATATGTACATGCATGTGGGTACTCTCCACTGATTGCACGAAGACAGAGTTTTTGGAAAATATCTCTTGAAATTATATGAAAACAAAAACAAACAAACAAAAAAACCCCAATCAAAACAAAATTAATCTGGATTTAAAATATTCTACCTGTTATTCATACGTGTAGAACAGCTCTCATGGTTTAATGCCAGTAGGCAGCTCAGCAAAACACCGCCACTTGCTCACTCTCCCAAAGTGGGAGAGAGAATGGAAGGGTAAAAGTGAGAAAATGCATGGATTGAGATAAAGACAATTTAATAGGGAAAGTAAAGGCTGTGTGCACAGGTAAATCAAAATAAAGAATTCATTCATTACTTCTCATTGGCAGGCAGGTATTCAGCCATCGCCAGGAATGCAGGGCTCCATCACAAGTAACAGTTACTTGGGAAGACAAAAGCCATCACCAGGAATGTCTCCTCCTTCCTCCTTCTTTTATTGCTGAGCATGAAGTCATATGGTATGGGATATCCCTTTGGTATACTGGGGTCAGCTGTCCCAGCTGTGTTGCTTGCCGACTTTTTATGCACCCTCAACCAGCTTGCCAGTCAGGCAATGTGAGAAGCAGAAAACACATGGATTCTGTGTAAGCACAGCTCAGCAATAGCTAAAACATCTTTATATTATCAACACACCTGTCATGGCAAATCCAAAACACAGCACCATACCAAGTGTTATGAAGATTATTAAACCTCTACCAGCCAAAACCAGTAGAAGTAGTGAGTTTATAATAAAATATCAAC
Source organism: Nycticryphes semicollaris (assembly GCA_013400055.1). Lineage (NCBI taxonomy): Eukaryota > Metazoa > Chordata > Aves > Charadriiformes > Rostratulidae > Nycticryphes > Nycticryphes semicollaris. The sequence goes on along the minus strand of VXBJ01002645.1, from coordinate 53,919 downwards.
TGCATTTGATTATAGTTTTTAGGAACAAAATATATAATTTTACAATTACACACTTAAAGAAAATTTGACTTCTTATGCTTGTACAAAATTTTTATTCTCTTAATAAGAACAGAAATTAAGAAGAAGGAAACGTTTGAATTTCTGTAGAGTTTGACACAATGGAGCTTCACTTAGCCACATATCTGGTAACACTATCCATTCACCTAGTACAACCCATAATTATAATAAATATCTTTGTTATTCTACAAAGACTGTCTTTTCATGGGTATATTGCCAAAATTTAATATATCCATGGGAAAATAACCCTCTCNTATACATATATATATATATATAAAACATTCATAACATTCATTCTTGTTAGATGAAAAAAATAAATGTAAATATTTCTACAGGAAGTATCTGTACAATCATATTAAAGAAATATTGAAAAATAGAGACATCTTTCTTAGAGGAATAAATGTTTAATATTTTTTTATTAAATTTNAAAAAAAACCCCAAACCAAAATAACCTACAATTCAGAAGCTGATACCTAAAAAGGTTCTTCAGTTACAAATACAATGAGGGAAAAAGCAATAAAAGGAAGATTTCTATGAAGAGGACATCAGAAAGATGTAGCTTCTTGGAAAACTGAAGGCAGCAAGTGCTTGTATATAAATAAACCCAGGAAGTAAACACACAGACAAGAGCTACTTCAGTTAGATGACAATTTTTGCACAAGAGAAAGTAGTATGAACTGTCTGCGAGCAACATTAAGCTGGAAATTTTTTAAAAGTTTCAGAACAGTGCAGAGAGCATCTGCAATAGCTTTGCTGAGTAAATGCTCTCCAGACTGAAAGTTTGTACCATAGATTATACGACATGCTGATACATTTTGCTAGGAAAAACAAAACAAAACAAAACAAAACAAAAAAAAACCAACCAAACAGAAGTTATATTATTATTAGGTTTCTTGTTTTTCTTTTTTATGAAGTAGACGTTACTGTTCAAGAAATACAGACTAGAGAAAGACACAGGCAAATGTTTTCTCTCTCCTTTTTTTTATTATTTTTTAATTTAGTGTAGAAAAGGAATATTTACAAAGTTTTTAGTTGTATTTTAGATGTATTTTTAGATGTATTTTGATTAGAAATGTAGGTAATTTGAAGTACATGCTTTATACTACTGTTTTGAGAATAATCTTTAATCTGGATATGCCATTAATAAATTTCTAAATCAAATAGTGTAGAATGTTCTTACTGTAAATAAGAAACTGTGGCCTTCATAATCCTGTAGGATTAGCTATCAAGTAAAAATTTTAAAAGCATCTGTGACATCAATCCTTAAATTCAAAACAGGTATAATTATCAGATGAGAAGTCTCCTTTTTTATTTGTGACATTTATACTTTCACAGATGTGTCACTCTTGAAAAAAATTACATTTTATTTACTCAACATTAGTTATACCCCAACTTTATAGTTACAGTTGAGGAATATACATATATATATATATATAAAACATTCATAACATTCATTCTTGTTAGATGAAAAAAATAAATGTAAATATTTCTACAGGAAGTATCTGTACAATCATATTAAAGAAATATTGAAAAATAGAGACATCTTTCTTAGAGGAATAAATGTTTAATATTTTTTTATTAAATTTTATCACAGAACCACAGAATCACAGAAT
>VXBJ01002645.1:38522-51800 GCA_013400055.1 Nycticryphes semicollaris | reverse complement strand
GGGTTGTTGTGACCAAAATGCAGGACCCGGCACTTGGCCTTATTAAACCTCATCCCATTGGCCTTGGCCCATTGATCCAACCTGTCCAGATCCCTCTGTAAAGCCTTCCGACCCTCAAGCAGATCAACGCTCCCACCTAGTTTGGTGTCATCTGCAAACTTACTGAGGGTGCATTCAATCCCCCTGTCCAGATCATCGATAAAGATATTGAACAAGACCGGCCCCAGAACTGAGCCCTGAGGGACACCACTGGTGACTGGCCGCCAACCGGATTTTGCTCCATTAATCACAACTCGCTGGGCACGGCCATCCAGCCAGTTTTTAATCCAGCGGAGGGTACACTTGTCTACACCGTGATTTTCCAGTTTCTCCAGGAGAATGCTGTGGGGGACGGTGTCGAAGGCCTTACCAAAGTCCAGGTAGACAACATCCACAGCCTTCCCCTCATCGAGAAAGCGGGTCACATGGTCATAATGGTATTAATGCTAAAAATGCACCATTAGTTTTCAACTATTCCTAATCAATTCACAGTTTAATAGATTATATCTTAAATATTGCAACACATGAAGGAAACCTAAAAATTCTTCATTTATTTTGTATTCTGCTATTAGCTATACTCCTGTGGAAAATTTTTGAAGATTCTAGATACTTCTGAAAACAAAAAAGCAAAAAAAACCCAAAAGTTTGTTGCGGTAGCCTGATATTATTTCCTCTCCTGTCAACTTTCTATTTAGATTTTGTCACCAGTTCTTTCTTTTTTTCTTTTTTCCCTCTTGTTGTGGTTTTTGTTTTTTTTGTTTTTGTTTTTGTTTTTTTTTTTTTTTTAAATAATAAATGTTTTACCTAAAAAGGCTGACTTGAGGAGCTGGAATCAAGGGAGAAGATGGCACATTAATATATCGGCTCCTCAGAAACTATGAACTATCAAAAGGCTGAAAATTCAAGGTCCACAAGTTCATAAACTGTTCAGTATGCTTGCTTAATATTTGATGGGATTTATATTTAAGTTTAAAAGTATTTAGCAAAAAGCTAGAACAACTCAGCAGAAGCTACTGCAGTACTCTCTGACATACATATATATTTATTTAAAATAACTTGAATTAATCTAGCTGCATCACAGGACAATATACCAGAATGGATCATTAAGAAAGGTGAAAGTCAGATTATGAAACAGTAGCATAGTAGGAATGAATGCATGTCTTTTCATGGGTAGTTCTGCAGTGAATTACTGATAAATTTTTGCCCCTCTTCATTCTGTGGCTAAAGACTGATAAGATTCTACAAAGAATTATCAAAAAGAGCAGAGAAGACATCTTGCTGTTGTGAACATAAAGGAGTGTTCAAACCTGGGCTCAGAGATAAGGAGCCAAAGGCAGCTACTCAGACAGATGAGTCTTTAAAATAAACAAGGATTTTTTTTGCTCAAGCACAAATGCTTTAAGTGTCTGCACTTCTAATGGCTACTGTAAGCCTTTGACTGGACTTCAAAGCAGCATACACAAGCATAGGGGACTGTAGGTGGCACCTAGATTAAGTTCATTGCAACTGAAAGCCATTCACTGGAGTTTAGAAAAGAAAGTGCACTCTCAATTTGTTAATATGATGACTCTTCAAATCTTCTCTTGTCAAAGCACATGTTAATCTAGGGTCAATAAAATATTGCCTTTGCACTGGCTTTTCTTTTTCCTACTTTCTGTTTTTTCTCTCCCTCTCTTTCTCCCTTTCTGCATTCCTTCTTTTTCCACAGTAGTCTTTTCCTCTCACTTTTGTAATGTTGTCAGTGAGAGTTCCAAAAAGGTCATAGTAACTCGTTTTCCTCTATGTTGGGCTGTTTGTTTCAGCAGCACCATTTGACAGTGTATGTCTGAATTATTCACAACTGTATAGGCATCTATTGGAGATGCCCAGTTGAGAAATACAGTCCCTGTAGTCTTGATTCTGAAAAGCAGAAATAATTAGGCAATTCCAGAGAGTGTTTCTCAGCTTTACTGACTTAGAATATTTTTGTCAGCTTCTGCAGGCCTTACTGGCTCAGCCCAGCTTCCTTTGGGGCCTTCCACCATGTTGCCCATGGCCCAGGACCCCATTTTGAATCAATCCCTGTCCCAGTGATACCACAGGAGTGCCAGTCTCCAGCTCCTCATGACCCTGCCCTGCTTGGCTGTGGGCCTTGCTAAGCCCATGTTATCACCACATTGTACTGAAATTGTTATTTCTATGCATTGTAAAAGTATAGCAATACACTTTTAGCAATAAACAAGATGTGCTTGCTGCTTTGTCTAGTAACATCAGTTGTTTAGGGTTACCAGACAGTCAAGGGATTTCTTTCTTAAGAATATGACATCTTCATTTCATAGAGACTTTTTTACGAACTTGGCCTCTTTCAAAAAAAAAACCCTCTTGAAGCTCCTTGCTCATCCATGCAGGATTCCTGCCTTCTTTGCCTGATTCCTTGTTCCTGGGAATGCACTGATCTTGAGCTTGGAGGAAGTGGTGCTTTAATATTAACCAGTTCTCTTACACCCCTTTTGTTCTAGGGCCCTATCTCATGGGATTTCTCCAAGAAGGTCTTTGAAGAGCCCAAAGTTAGCTCTCTTGAATTCCAGGGCTGTAATTCTACTTTTTGCCTATTTGGATATTAATATAATACATTAAATATTCCTCCTTCTTTGTTTCTGAATAGTTTTGATTTAATTGAATTTCTTTTGTCTACGTCTGAACAAATTAGAGCATACAGAAATTAGAGCTAGATAATGGGTTTTACCCTTCCTTTTACCACCAAAATGTATAGTTAGGGTACTATACCCAAGAAATAAATGTTTTCTTCCTGAGTGGCTATCTTGAAAAATCTCTGAGACTATACTACAATGACGAGTGCAAGTATAAAATTCAGGCATGAAAATATTTGGCCTACATCTTGGCCTACATAATTGACACTGGGGCATTTTCAAAAATAGAAGCTCAGTAATAACCTTCCATCTGTAAATAAGTAGCTGACTGATTTTCGCAAGTACTAAGCATCTTGACTGCTTACCTGTTTTTTCCTACTAAATGGATGTGTGATTCATCTGCCTCAAATAAGGTACCTTCAAGTTGAATCTCAAAATCTGAGATAGTCACTGAAAACTCTTATTATAATCTGTGAAAAGAAATACATATATTAAAAAAGAAATTCATTCAGTCATGTGACAAGCAACTACTAGATGGATCAGATTATTATCTAGAAGTAGCTATTTCTCTCTTTTGCAATAAAATCATCCTTAAATAACTTCATCATATGTGGAAATCCATTTTCCAGATACATAAAGTCGGTGATACTGTTAAATCTAATTTAAAGGATGTTATTTTTAACGATATTTTACTGTGTTCATAATAATTAATATTAATTTCTTAATATTGCTGCTCTGAAGCAACTTAAAACTACCAGCTCAATACTATATTCATCTAGGTCAATGAAAATCCCAAGTTGATCTTTTTACTCAGATTTTTACTGGGATAGGATTTTGGAAATTTTTTGCACTGAACTCATCCTAGAATTTATAATTTAAATTGTTTAAATACATTATTTTCTGTTATGAACTGCAGAACTCAAAGGCAAGGCAAGGGAATATTTGATTCTTCAGTACTAAAAAGTGTGAAGAATATCAAACTGTAACACAGAGTCTTGCTGCTGGACTGAATTAAATCCTGACTGGACAAGTTGAGAGATGTCAAAGGATTGTTACAGAAGGTTTTACGAACAGATGAAGAAAATATTTCTATAAGGAGCTAGTATACATAAGCTCAGGTTGGTGGAATTATACATTCAACATTGACAGAGCCTACACATGTAGGTTCATGTAACCATCATACTGTTGGACGACAATGGGAAATTGTCTTGTTTTTTTTTTTAAGATTAACTGTTGTGGGGTTGGGGTTTTTTTTGTTTGTTTTTTTTTTTTTCCTTTGTAAACAGAACAGATAGCATGCTGTATAAGAATACATGTAGGAGTGATTGAAGATATAAAACCAGTGTTTCACACTTTGCTAATTGGAGAAGGGGAACAAGAAAAGAAAACCCATAATGGAATACAGAGGTGCAAGCTGCACTATATTTTGGCTCAAGAGTAGATCTTGCCCGTCACTGAAATTATAATCCATGTTCTATATTACATAGAAATATAGAATGGTCCAGGCCAGAAGGGACCTCCAAAGGTCACCTAGTCCGACCTTCCTGCAGTCAGCATGGACACCCCCAACTATACCAGGTTGCCCAAGGCCTTGTTGAGCCTCACTTTGAATATCTCCAGGGAAGGGGCCTCAACCACCTCCCTGGGCAACCTGGTTCAGTGTTCCACCACCCTCGTAGTAAAGAACTTATTCTACATCAGTGAAAAGAAAAAATATTATGCAAATATTATACAAAATATTGTTCATTCTACTTATAAAATAAATTTGATTGAATAGCTGAACTAAAAGACCTGCTCATGTATTTCGCAGTCTTTCAGTTTAGTAATGTCTATATTATTTTTTTTTATTATTTTCAGAGGTGTCTTAATATTTTTGCTACTAGTGAACTTTTTCCCCTCTCTCACTTTTGTAGTAGTATGTTATTATGTTAGTAGTATGATGATCAGAATCAAATTGGTATTATGGATATTGAACATTCTTCCACGTATATATTGCATTGAGTTTAGCGATGTTCCTTGCAGTATAATATCCTATATAAATATCAAAACAACCTCTTTAGTACTTCCAGGCAATTATGAAAATGGCTAATAAAATTGTACTTAAAACTGTAGTATTTCATCACACACCTTCTAGCTACCTTCTATGTAATATATTGTTTATGTGTTTTTTTCCCTCAAATTCAGATCTTATTTTGCAATAGCATAAATGTATATGTTTTCAGAAATAAAGAACTTCAAAGTCCTTATACAAAGACTGTTTCACATCAGAATATCTTAGTATCTGTAATAAGAGAGCCAGTGTATAAAAATGAAACATAACTATTTTATGGGTATACTAGCTTCTTTTATAGTTAGAGATGAAGATAATAGACACTGTATCTTAATATCCAAAATTTCTTAAAATTGAAAAAGGGATGCTTACTCTTCCAAGCCAAATGAAAATGAAGTTCAATTACAATGATGGGTGTGGAATGAGTATAGAATAGAATACCGAGAAAATTATATAGTGTAGACCTATTACTCATATGTTGCATCGAGAGTAAAAGCACACTTGGAAAGGGATGTATGAACATACGAATGCATTTGCTCTTCAAGTGTAAGAAAAAAATAATTTTGAAATTATTTTGAAATGCTTAAAAGTCAGCACAAAATAGTTGGTTACCACTTTGTTCAGTAACTAGGAGAAAAACAGATATGTGTTGCTATAAATGCTGCAATGAAAGTAAAAGACAGGGAATCAAAGTATGCTAGCAACTGGCCTATTTTTCTTGGATTATTCACAGAATCACAGAATATCAAGGATTGGAAGGGACCTTGAAAGACCATCTAGTTCAATCCCCCTGCCAGAGCAGGAACACCAAGATCAGGTGACACAGGAACACATCCAGGTGGGTTTTGAATATCTCCAAAATAGGAGACTCCACAGCCTCTCTGGGCAGCCCCTTCCAGTGTTCCGTCACCCTCACTGTGAAGAAGTTTTTCCTTATATTTCAGTGAAACCTCTTATGTTCCAGCTTGCACCCATTTCCCCTTGTCCTATCATTGCCTGTCACTGAGAAGATCCTGGCTCCATCCTCCTGACACTCACCCTTTACATATTTATAANCCAGATGCAAGACTCTATACTTGCCCTCGTTATATTTCATTACATTTCTCCCCGCCCAATTCTCCAGCCTGTCCAGGTCCCCCTGGATGGCAGCCTTCGGGCATGTCAGCCACCCTGCCCAGTTTTGTGTGATCAGCAAACTTGCTGATAATGCACTCTACTCCCTCATCCAAGTCGTTGATGAATATATTGAATAATATTGGGCTCAGTACTGATCCCTGAGGGACTCCACTAGATACAGGCCTTCACAGATTACAAAAATTTAACAAGTCCTAAGAAATAGTTATAATGGAAGTCATACAGAGTCCTTTTCATGTTATTTTGCATCACAGAGAAGCTTCAGACTAAAAGAGTAAAATATTATTTTATGTCTAAGTAATATTAGGCATTACATATATAGACATTACTTTTTACTGATGTTTTGTGTTTGCAGATTGCATTTGTGTAGCATCAACAGTGTGAAAAAATTGACAATATGTCCTCTGCATAGAGGAAAAAAATAATCCAAAGAAGCTATCTATCAAATTTAACATAAGCATAAAGTTTTCAAGGTTTTCTGAAAGTGTTATCAGATATATATGGGATATCATGGGAAAAATGTGTGTGGTTCAGTTTATCGCATAATAAGATACCTTATAAGAAACCAGATCATAGCATATGTTATGTCGGATTGTGGAATCATTCTGAGTGATTCAAATTTCTTTTAGGAGTCACACAGCTGTGACTGACAGTACTCAATGCAAAAGATAATAAAACTGACATAATGAAATAAAAATACTGTAAGACAAAGTAATTGTAACAAATGCATACTGAATTCCTGTATTGTTTCTGATTCTGGGAACCACTAACTTTTTATTTTAAATGACAGTTAATTTAAAATAAATTTGAAAGTCCCATGTAGAAAAAAAAAAAAATCAACCAAAGAAAAAAAAACAAAACCAACCAAAAAAAACCCAACAACAAAACAAACAACCACACACACCCCCCAAACCTGCAAAATATGTTTACATAAATTCTTGTAACTTCTTTCCTGACTCTTTAAGAAAGAAGGAAAAAAACCAGAAATGACAGAAATTAAGTCAGGAAAGAAGGAGCATACAGACAAGCATGCATATGTACATATGGACAGAAATAAAAGCTGGAGACTCTTTCATCCATGTGTAGTAAGAAGCCATGCGGTTATAAAGCATGTATGTAAGTATGTATTTTTTTCTCTGCAGTGGCTGGATTGTTTAAATTCAAGATGGCAGAATGCAAAACCCATGAAAGCACAAGTAAAAAAAAAAAAAAAAAAAAAANACCACATTAAAAAAAAAAACAAAAAAAACCCCACAAAAACAAAAAAACCACAACAAAAAAAGAAGACTGTGAGAAGGTAGATTATTTTAAGGTAAAAAGTAGAAATAGATGAATGTGGAGACTGAAGGAAGAGAACAGAACTTTGTTGACAAGGACAAAACATTCAAACTTTCTGCCAAAAAAGTATGACCTGCTTTTGAAATGTCTGTTCATAGAAATGAAATTAAATGTTCTGAGTAGTCTGACATTTTGAAAGTGAATATTTTTTTATTAATAAACAGACAGATCAAAGAGAATACTTTACAGAAGGAAGAAAAGAATCAGAAAAACTAGTAAGAAAGAGTTAATGATTACAGACCAAAAAATTAGTTCCAGGCTTACACTGGGGGATGGGGCACTACAATCTACTCTGGTATAGAGAATGGTGAATGGTGAGGAGGAGTAGATCATGTTGATGAATTCGCTCTGTTCTCTAGCAAAATCTTCATAGCTGGGTGTCTCACCGCTTGAGGGCTTGGCAAGCATACAAAGATAGATAATATTGCTATGCACAGATCTATGGCATAAGTATAAAATAGCTCATATTTAGTCCCTATATTTGGTACATACATAAATCACTTTGCTGACAAGTCCTTGTATGCTTATCCCTCTTTAGGAAAACACTTTAGAAATTTGCAGCAACTGAAGCCTCAACCATGGATAAATGATCTGCCAGGCCTGGATCTTTCCTGCTGCATCCCTGCAGAGTGATCCCGGGTTTTCCACCAGGAAATTTGTGAATATACAGAACAAACGTACACTGCTGTTCATTCCTGAATGCAAATTTATTCCTGTTTTTTTTCACACAACAATTGGTGAGAATGGAAAATAAAAGCCACAGTAATAAAGCCACTACCAAAAGTAAAATGCCAAGATTATCAGAGTGCTTATTTTGAATTACAGAATGCAAAGTAAAGAAAAAGTTAGTATTGATTCTTTTTTTCCTGAATGAATCCTAAAGTGAATTCTCATACTATATGTGAGTAGCTACCTGATGAGACACCTGAGAAAGCTGAAGAACACTCATGTGGAGATGCTACCGAATCTGTAAAATATGACAATGTATAAAAAGGAAGCAAGCTGAAAGAGAAGGAAGACACTTGGTAGCACCAGCTATAGGGATATACTTAGTGAAGTGTGCCACATGATGGTGCTGAAGAAGTGAAAATCTGTAGGGAATACTAACAAAAAGAAAGAAGAAACATAAGAAGTGAAAGCATCCAAAGAACCACTGAAAAAAAAATACAACAGATAAGGAAATGTCAGTTACAAGATCTCCCAGAGAAGAAGCAACAGTAAGATTAATTGCACAGGAATTTTGATTAGGCAAGCAGGTTCTCATGGCTAGACTAAAGGTCAGTTTCACCAAAGTGAAAATCTACTTTTGTGGAGAGACAATCTGGTGCTATAGGCTGTCTTCTTTTGTGTTGCTCAACAGAGTGTAGCAGATACAACTGTGTTAAGGTGACAAAGAGATATAAGCAATTATAAAAAAGAATATAAATGGTATAATAAATAGTAATAATATTGCAGTGATTACACTAGGTCAATTTTTTTTTTGTTTACTGGAAAGCAGGGAAGATGCATTGGTTATGTAATGGGCATACTTTATCAACACAGAGACAACATCCAAGAAAATGAAACAAAGATATCTATTGTAGAGAAATTACAATTGCAAAACATTCCCCTTAATTAAGCACCAGACTAATTACAAGGGCAACTCTAAGAATATTTTGAAAATTTTTGGAACTAAGTTTTATGCCAGCATTTTTTTTAATTAAATGTACTTTATCACGCAATTCAGAAGTATTATTTCATAATGTAATTGACACTGCATTTATGTACAAAATAAAAACTTCTGCACTGTCTTGATTTATATCAGACACAGTAGATCAGTAGCTTGTCAATTGTTACTATACAGTACTAACAACAGCTATATTGCTCCCATAGTCTATAACATTTCACCCTTTTAATTTATTATTTAGCAAAATATAATTTTCCAATTTAAAATGAAAATTCTGGTGGTGAATTTGTATTCCTCCTGATACTGCAAGATGTCTTACTTCTGCAGCTCTCCTGAAGATGTCAACATCTTTTGCAGTACAGATTAAGTAACTACAAAGTGTGTGGAACTGTTGAAGCTCTTAAATGTTTAATCACAGTCTATAGTGCTACAGCTAAAACCCATAGTTATTGAAGAGAAGATCCATGCCTAAAGTGAAACACAGTAACTTCTAAAGGTCTGCTTACTTTAAAAGATTACCATAAAAAAAAAATTCCAACCTCCTAACCTGCATAAATAAGTACATATAGACAATGCATTTCTGACACACATTCATATAAAGAATTATTTACATATGTGAAAAATACGTGAAGTAGTTCCTTGACCATCAGGTAGGTACCTATTCTCTTATATCCTTCTTAGTTCTAGTTATTAATTTAATTAAAAGATAGATAAAATCACCTTAGATTTTTATTTTTAACATTAGTCTTGTGTTTTCCATATAAAGCATTACACTCTTTCTGTCACATGTAGTGAGATTACCAGTGGCAGTGAAGCCATTCATGAAGCAATTTTTGTAATTAAATGTAGTCTTCTGCATTAGAAGAGTGCAGATTTGTGGGATAACATCTCTACTTTGAGATCTCCAAGTAACAGTCTCTAAAACAGTCTCTCTCTTTGAGAGATTAAAAAAAAGTCTCTAACAGACTCTCTAAAAGTCTCTAAAAGATGAAGTTCTTAAGAAGATAAAAAGAGACAGTGCCTGAATTGTGTCTTGTATCATATGTAGTCTGTAGTAACTTAAAGAGAGAATTGATGACATAGTTGGTATAAAACATTAACATTCTGGTGTAGTACACTTCCAAATCCATTTTGAACTGAAAGAAATTACTACATGCGGTACTGAGCAAAATATAATCAAAACCTAAATTTAAATACAGAGGTATTAAGGATTAAATGCCTTTTTTTTTTTTTCTTTATAGGAAAACATGACTGAGATAGCTTGTCTTATAAGCAAAAGAAAAAAAAAAGGAATACACTCATAACATGACTGAAGAAAGAAAATTACCATATTAAAATTGTAGATTTTGATAAAGTTTTTCTTTCTCTTAAGAGTATAGGCTTAAAAAACTCTGCAAAACTGACACTTAATAAAAAAAACCAAACACCCAACCAAAAATGCCAAAAAAAAAGGAACCTAGAGTCTACTTTGACTATGTAAGTAACTTTCTTAATACTATTTTGTAGTAATGAGCTGTGGAAATTAGCAGACTGCTTTAATTTGCTTGGTTTTTATGAATAAAAAGTGAAAATACTACTCGGATGGTAAATACTACTGAGATAGAAAGGAGAAAATGTGCCAAGATTTTAAACTGCTAGACAATCCTGCTTTGGAGAATGAAATTGAACAACTGTTAGACAATTAGGCAAAGAAGTTATAACACCTAAACAGCCTTGAGGCATCTAGAAAAATACTTTCACTGTATTTCTACCTCTTCCTCTGCTTTCATTTTAACTTCAGTTCTTCTGATACGTGTCCATTCAATATCCAGCTTACATCAGCATTCTCTGTGTGTTGTGGCATGAGAGATCTCAAAATAATTTTGGAGACAAGCGTCATTAATGTCACAGAAAAAGTGAACCTCATGTTCACTTCATGTTTAAATTACATCTAGAGGAAATTTTTATATGTAGTAATATGGTGTGTACCAAAGGTGGCTGAAACTAAGTTGTACATAAAACTTTATCTCTCCAATTAGAAGATTTTCCAGACAAAAGTTACCTAGACAGGTTTCTCTATTATTATTCACAAATTGTCTTGGCAATTGGAGCCACAGAAATAAGGTGAAATCCCAAAAGATTAGCAAAAAGCTAGGATTTAAAAGTTATCACATAAATAAATAATAGAAATCTCTATTCCAAAGTAAAAGACCATTTGGTTGTAAATGAAACCAAATTAATTATTTGCTCATGATATATTATATGCTTTATAGTAATATACTACTCAATAATAAAAATTAGGGATATTGATTACTATGTAGCTGTCACTCATTCAGAAAGGAATATAGTTTTATTCAACAGCTTTCAAAAAAGATGGATTTGAACAGATACAAGAGAGCTACTAGTTTCACTAAGGAAACTGGTGTCAGGAAGAACTTGCAGACTCTCTTTTCACCTTTGGAAAGCCTTTGGAAACTCTCTGGAAAAGCTTTTTTATAGAATCATAGAATTGTCTAGATTAGAAGGAACCTTTAAGATCATCTAGTCCAACCATCAACCTAACTCTGATTAAAAAAAGATATCACTAGATCGCATCACTAAGCACTATATCAACCCATATAGGTTTATAATATACAAGAAAGAATTTCAAATATACAAATACCTCCTTTTACTTAAGGACAGGATTTTTAAACTAAGAAACAATGCTTCTTAGAAAAAAAAAAGGATATATTCTGGCCATTAATATTTTTAAATTGAAAATGATGCACCTCTAAACAGAATAGGCATCCTATCCCAGAGAAGTTTCAGTAAGAGTACTTTTAAAAAGAGTATTTTAAAATAAACATCAGCAAATTTATGAAAATTATTTTATGATATGGACATAATTAAAACATTCCTCTTCTTGTTTTCTTCACATCTGTATAAGTTCTTGTGCAGATTTTCTAGCTCCTTTCCCTTTCCTCTTTCCATTGACACTGTTGAGATGTAAGAAATGTAACATGCACTTGGTAGAGCAAAGGTTCCACGGCAGGGAAAAAATTAGTTATCTTGGAATGGCAAAGCTTAAGCCAGCTAAAGCTGAAGAGAAAAAACCCGAAACATATCAATCACTAATTACTATCCAGAGTCATAATAAGTGAATAAAACCATATATCTGATCTCTCCATTAGTATGTTGTAGTTTATCCATAAATTTACTACTCAGTCTTTACTATTTGGCTCATTCAAAAAAAATGCTGTTTATTGTGGGCATGCCGCTCTGCACTTTGTAGGGGCTACATGTCTACCGTGTCTCCATGTAACAAACCGATCCTCACAAAGTATTTTCAGAAATGAAAATAGCTCTCAATAGCTCTGTTATCAAGCTCAGTGCATAAAAATGGGGAGAATGAAAGAACACAAGAACAAGGTATTTAGGTATTTAATGTTGTAATATTAAAAGGATGCTTTTAAAGAATTAAGACCTTTTTAAACTCTTTTTTGTTTTTCCAAAGTTATTTCAGTCAATTTCAAACAAGTACCCTTAGCATGAATCTCTTTCCTCCATTTAGCACTTTTCCTGAACAGCCTCCTATTGTCCTTGACTGCTGCCCATTAATCCTACCTTCTATAAATCTTAATTGCACACAGCAGTGCACCACTTACTTATGACTCTCCTAAAACCTGCTTAACTCTTTAGGCTCTGGTACATATTATTTTTACTAAGTCCTTTACACAATGAGAGGAACATATAAATAAGAATGGGAAGAAAGTTCTTAAAGGGAGAAAGGAAACAATAGCTATTATTTGAACAGTCAAAGACAAAATCTCACCATCAATTTGGTATATTCTTATGTGTATACTACATTAAATATAACATATATTTATGTACATTTGCATTTTATTATTTTTGAGGGTAATATTGCAAAATTCTTCAGCTTAAATCTTGGCTTGGTTCTACTGAGCATCATGCACATAACTGATATCAGAACACATACTGACACTTGAGAGGACTGAAGGGATTTACCTACATTGACCACTGTGACAGTTGCCACATGCCTAGTAAAGAAGAGTACACAAACCTCTCAACTCTCATGGTTCTTCACAACTGTACACAAAAAAAAAATATGATTCATGGACAAGAATGCATGCACAATATGGTCACTAAATGATCATACAGTTTTTATTTCATATTGTATCTTTCTTGAATTAGAATTCACACCCACCATATTGTCTTTCTATGTGTGAAATTATACTACTTTCATAAGTATAAAATGCATACAGTGTCATTGTCATACTGCTTATGCCCATGAATAAAACACAATCAGCAAAAGCTGTATCTTGTGAAGAAAATTTTTCTAAGACACCTCCAAAAATAGACGATGGATAATGTTAGAGAGAAGATAGGCAGTCTATAGGTGCTGTATGCATAAACTGAAAAAAAAAAAAAAAAAAAAAAAAAAA
>VXBJ01002645.1:0-38505 GCA_013400055.1 Nycticryphes semicollaris | reverse complement strand
AAAAGGAAAGAATGAATCTGAAAAATACTGCTAAGTCATGAAAAGTAACCACGTATTTTCTAAGCTACTCCCACTTGCCTGGATGATGGAACACATGATGGAACACACAAACTAAGTTCTTTAATCCCAGACTGTGTCTTGAACATAGCTAACATTAACATAGTTAACATTTTCTATTCAGTTCTTTTTAAGCATATGGAAGCAAGAACTTTCGTCCCACTCTGGAAATAGACCTAAAGGACCAAGCACCATAGGGCTCCAACTCATTTAAGTTCTGTGGAGACTATTGCAATTCTATTTACAATCTGTATTGATAACCCCTAAATATAATTTCCAGTTCCTCTGACAGCTGTCTCATAAGTTAAGACTGCATCTTATACGACATCTTTTTACACTATTCCAAATTATGGCCCCACAGGTTATGTATACCAAAAAATGTACTGAATATCCTGCTGCTCAGTTGTGCTTGTGTCAATAAACAGACACTTAATGATGCAAACTGGAAAGTCATAAAACTGTCCCAAATGACTTTCTCCACCTCCTTCAAAACAAAACCTAAAAACTATATGGAATTTATGCAGAGACATACCAAACCTGCAGGGTGCTGATATTGCCTTCTTAAATCCTGTCTGCTCCTTTCACAGATGGATAAAAGCTGAGAATACATAAAAAGACTATTATACATCAGCAGACCGAAGGCAGAACAACTAGGTTAGACCCAGCCAGTTGGCCACTGGATGCTGCTGTTGCGTCAGACAGAAGTAGCAGTAAACTCATTAAACTGGCTGCTGATCCTATAATTCATGAAGGAGAAAAAGTTGAAAACAATCTTTTTCAGGACTTTTTCTTGTTTTTAATTACCTTAATCTTGTAAAGTTAAATTCCACACACTATGTTAGGACATTATGTAATTTGTCTGTGCTACAGAAAAATCTTTTATCAGCCACACTTTTTTTCCAGCCACTAACACTATGCCACCTTTGACTTTCTACACATTTTGATACCTTTTATTGAGGAAGACAATATTTATTCCTCAAGGTACACACAAAAAGGGAAAAAACCCACCACAATTATTTTTTTTAAAACTGTCATATCTCATAGTCAAAGCATAAATGCTCTATTTTAATTTTTTTCCACCCTTATTTCCCTTATTTCTGCTGTAGTAAATGCTATATTAGTATCTATTAAGATAAATTATAAATGGAACATGTAGAGACTGTGTGATAGAACACTAAAGCATCTGTTTTTGTGATATGACTATCTGTATGTGAGAGATGTATGAGTACTGAGGTATATTATTGAATTTGATGTGATCAAGCTGTCTGCTTTTCCCTTTATTATAATATTTCAATGTTGCGTTACTACGTAATTTACTTATGACCCTTGCTATCATCGTTTATCAAAATGTCTCTGTTCCACAATAACTAAAAAAGAATGTAATCAAAGTTCCTAATTCTATTACACCAAAGTTAGAACAGCTCAAATATCTCAGATAACAAGTCTAAACTTCAGTTACAGAAAAAGGAAGATTCTTTAGATATCCTAACAAAACCCATTGATAATATATAAAAAAAAAACCTTAGTACTCCTATTAGTAGATGTTGATTCTGAAAAACAGAGCAGGAGAATAGTTCTGCACATGAAGTGGCATATTAAGAGTTGGGTTTTTTTCCCCTGAATGCTGGGGAACCAGTCTGCTGCCCTGTAGATGTCTGTCTTTCCTACAAGCGAATAACATTTTTCACTTAATAGTTAAATGGGTTAAACATTTATAAATGCAACTCTGTCAACAGCTCTTCTACCTAAGTCTGGTCCCAGCACCAAATCAAAATGATCAGTACCAGGTCACTGCCCTTCTTGGACTGTCCCTTTTTGACACAGATAACAAATGTTCTCTCCTACTTGCACTAACCTTAACTGGAAACAGTCAAATCAAGCTGAGCTCTTGCTGAGCCCTAGCCAACCATATCACAAGAAACAAAAGGAACAATTTCTACAGAGAAAAAAACATTGATTGAAATGAAATTGGTAGCAGTGTAAATGTAGGGATGGTAAACTTATTGTAAAATTATCCCTTTGTCCTCTTTACTGTGCAAAGGATAACAAGGATAACAATCTGGTTCAGTTCATTAGTAAATGCAACAATTTCTTAAACTCATATCTCATGATTGATGGAGTTTTAATTGGTGTTTTAAGTAACATTCAACCTAGAACAGACTATGATTGATGAGAAGTCAGTCAATCAAATCTTAGTTGGAAACAAAGCACAAAAGAAAGGAAAAGGACAGTTAAGTTATTAATTTCCAATGAAGATAAGAAACTTATTAAATTTCACGGAAAGTGACAAATTCTAAGAAAAAAAATTCCCACACAGAAGTTTCTGCATGTGATGTGGCTTGTTTTTTATGTTGTCCATTGTATTTAAAAAAAAAAAAAAAAAAAAAGGAAATATATATATATAGACCTGAATATTGTCTTTTCTCTGTTCTGGTTTGGGCAACACAGATTTCCTGAGAGGACTGGAAAAGCAATAGATGGCTAAGGGGATTACAGAGATGGTGACCTCTCTGTCTTTGTGTCTCCTCTCTGTCTCTCAGTAATATAACCTTAAGTACTTGGGAGTGAGTTACACTTCTGTCTCAAAACAAGTGTTAAGCAGGAACAAGAAAACCCTATTAAGGAGTAGAAGAAACCAATGGATCTCTCCAAATGTGTCTACTTATTAGAAAAGTCTACTCCTAAAGAAATTTCTTTTAAAAATAAGGAGAGAGAAAGAAGTAAAAGCTGAGGAGAGTCAGGTAGTAAAGAGTTCCTGGAAGTTGATCTCACTTTGTCATTATCTATACATACTTCTCAGATTTATTTGAATGACTGAAAAATGCTGATACAAAAATAGAGAGAGAAAAAAAAAAAACCAAAAAAAAACCAAACAAAAAAAAACTCAAACACCAAAAAACAGCTCTTGAGTGACATAATCCTGACAGAAAAAAACGTATATTTTTTGTGAATGTTATCCATGTGCATGACTGAATTTGGTAAGAAACCAGTTCTACTTTGCTTTCATATATATAATCACTGTTTCTCAGGTAAAGGAGCAGTATGCACAGAAATCTGAATACTTGACACAGGCCATGCATGCCAACCGTAGGCTAAGTGGATTATACATTCCTTTTGAAATTTATCAGCCGGGGAGCTGTGAAAATGAACAATATGATTACCAGGACCTGGAAGTTAAAACTATTGTACAGCTGTCAGTAAGGTTTGATCTATTATCATGGTTTGATCTATTATCACTTTCAATTCAAGCACACTTGCCATGTTTTTAACCCTGGGCTTACTTAAAAAGAATATCCAAAACTTTAACAATCATTATCATAATACATTCATTTATAATGAGAATCCTCTAAATTGGATTAATGAATTCTGCTGCATTATCATAACTGATGGGGAAAACTACCTTATCTTTAAGCTTTTTTTCCTCAGGTAAAAGACAATGTCATTCTTGTTTTATAAATAAAATTCTTGTCTTATAAATATTTTTATCTGGCCACAATATTACACCTGGGTTTTTGCAGCAACATAAGAGGAAAAATATTACTTGTCTTTTCATGTATGTGGCTGTCTTTTCCTTTAACGAGTCTGAGAACCTTTTGAAATTTAAATAGTATGTAGACTTTAATACCAAATTCTTAATGTGTTAATTCTCTCATGTTATTTGGTTAGAATTAAGACTTTTTTTTTTTTACTTAGATTATGCCATTATTCAGAAAATGCTTGGAAGGAAGACAGGAAATTTTGAGAACAATTTAACATTAATTTAAGATTATTTTTTAGCCTATCTTCTTAAAGATGTAATAAGCACAGAACTCATAAAATTATGGAGATAAGTTTGGATAATTTAATGGATAACATTAATATCAAAGAGATTCAACTACCCTGAAAGATTAGGGAAGAAAATAATTTAAGGCAGCTTTAAGGAAATTTTGTGAAAAGTTTCAGACATAATCTGAAACTATAATTAGAGATGGCAATTGTTCTATTGTTTGTCAGTATTATGATCTTATTTTCTTATTAATGCATGATAAATCATTATTAATGTATCTATTGCCCAAGAATTTAGAGACTAATCTTCATTCCTATGGAGAAAAGCATGAAATGGGAGATTGTACAATAACAATCCAAACACATCTCTAGCAAACAGAAAAAAGGAACCTAAAAAAAGGTGAAATTTGAGAATAATACCCTTTAAAAAGGCCCTCAGGGTTCATTTCCCAATTTTAGAATAACAGGGATATTATTCCATTCAACTGATGAAGTAAGGAGACAATAAAAGAAGGGATAACATCTACTTTTAAAATCTTTTTTCCCTGATATTTAGTGGAAAGAAATACAACCTGATTTAGAGTTACTTGAATAATAAAGCTCTCCTAATAACTATACTTGGCTGTTAAAACACTCCCAAAATATTTTTCTTAACACTGCTCAAATAAAAATGTTAACAGACCAAAGAATAGACTTTTAACAGCTTCATATTGTTTGTCAGAAGTCAGTAATAACACATTTCTGCAAAAAAGCTTTAGATTACAGTTTCTCATTCTTAGCTTCCTCCACATGTAATATGTATCTTTTTTAATATCACTAAAACTAAGCTGACATAAAACTGTTTTGAAGATAAGACAAATGCAGTTTTTACATGGGAGTTGGTAGAAGCAAATTCTGGATTTCTTTTTCATGTATGTTTAACAAAGGAAAGTAAAAACTACAACTCTAATGGTCAAAGGGTGGCTTTTATAATATCATATACACCTGGATAATCTTCCAGGGGATGAGACATAAACCACATCTACAACTTATAGCCATAAGAGGAAGATCCAATTTAGATGTTTGGCTCATTCAGGAAACCACTCGCTAAGATTGCTGGCCTACCTTTAAGGAGTAAAGCAAAACTAGTTTTGGGGTTTTTTCCCTTCCCTTCCCTTCCCTTCCCTTCCCTTCCCTTCCCTTCCTTTCCCATATTATATTATCTTCTATTGTACTGTTATTCCACTTCTGCTTTTCTTCTTTGTAATTTTGCATCTGCTTTGTAGGTAATTTGGACACAGTATCATGTATTGCGTTTTCTGGCTGAAGAAGAGCTGAACAACAAAGAAACTCATTAGACTTTTCTTCCTGAATGTTTTAAGAAAGACCATAAACTACTAAAGCGGAATTTTTAAATATCTCAATTGAGCTTCTTTGAAGGCATGGTTGTTTTGTGGATTTGAGAATAAAATATAAACAATTAAATGGAACAGTACCTCACTGATATATCTTAATGTTTGCTATGTGTTTCTCAGTTGATATTTATCATCGTTAGTGACATTTCATAAATATATTTCATGAAAAAAAGAAAGAAAATAGCCCTCTTAGTCCTAGAAATATTATATTTCAATGGCAGGAATAACAAATAAATCATTCAGTCATTTTGTAATAAGTTTTGGGAAAGCCATGGCAAAACCCAGTATACAAATATAATAAGATACTGACAAGTTACTTGGCTTGAAAAGGTTGCATTATCCTTTTATTTTTCAACTATAATGAACATATTTTAAACCTCATATCAGATCAAATTTTAAACTCTCCAGAATATGTAACTTATTTTCAGTTGGAAAAGGTTTTAATTAAACATTGATCCAAAACACATTGCAGTTGATGAAAGATTTTTCACTGACTTCAGAGGGACTTCTATCAGACTTTGATAATCCATTCCTTACTCACATCAATATGGTGTGTTGTAGCCTGGGAAAAAGCTTCAGTGTTTATCACTCTAGTAGAGAGATTACTATAAAAAGTACTTTTTCTTTTTGGGCTTGAATGATTGAGGAATTAATTTTTAAGATTTTTAAGTGTCCTGTCCCAACAGAAATCAAATGTTGAAAACTTTTGTTCTCATTGGAACAACTATTTAGGTTCTTTCCCCTGCAGTCTGTACTATCTTCTAATTAAACACCATTTCCAAATATTTTCCTGGGTGATTTGGCTTTATATTCTGTGCATGTATGTGTGAAAGTCTCAGCTCCAGCAAGCAAAAGAGGGGCGTGGGTCACAAGGGCACACAGGTCTGGGTACCAGCAACTGCATAAACCATGCTGTTTATAGAATACTAGAACAAAATACTCAGAAACATTATAAGTACCTCCTCCACTATTTTTTTTTTTTTCAATAGATATCATATGGTGAATGAAAAATGTGTTATTTTAAAGCTGGGTGCTGCTCTCCAGTATGCTCGCATTTCCTCTTCATGTCAATGTCCTCATCAGCCTTGCCTGCGTAATGTTCCAAAGCACCCCTATTCCTATCCTTCTCAAATACACATCTAAGTAAATGACAAGAATTATCCCTCTAAAATGAACATTGCTTTCTGGTGGCTATAAAAATATCATAGGGGTCAGGATGCTCCTTAAACTTTGGAGTCCATTGCCAGCATAAATGCTTGGGACATGTGAAATGCTTTCATGGTGGTAGTTACAGCTCTTAAAAGTGAGATCAGCTGAAGTCATGATGGAAGCCAGGGAAATATTGCAGAGAGCTAAAAATGACATTAATTATCTATGTTAAGGCAATTGAATCCTTCCGAGAGAGGCTAACTCAGATATAGATGTCTGATTTTAAGTGAGCTGAGTCCCATTCCTTCTGTCCTGAATAATCAAACTGTGTGTTGGTGAGGGTTGTTTTTTTGTAGTTGGTTTGGGGTGGTTTGTTTTGTTTTTGTTTTTGTTTTTGTTTTTTTTTTCTTTTATTATTATTTCTCTTGTTAAAGAATGGCTCAATTTAGATATTCTCTCAATGAAGTATTTATTTCGGTCAAATAGACAACTGTTTTGAGGGAACTACTTATGAGGTTTTTTGTTGGCTCATTGTTTCAATCCTTATCAATAAAAGATTTAAAAATCTATAGAGAATTAAAAAGTTGCTTAAAATATATATTTTGTCTTCTAAATAATATCCATGAGAACACTCAAAATTTCTGGAAAATTTCTATCCCAGAGGAAGAAAGAACTCCTTTAGTTTTCATTTTCTTTTCTTTTTTCCAACTGTCAGTATTCGTATCAATGTGAAGTATTTGAATTTCAGTGTGGTACAAAAAGAAGCAAAAAATACTATCCATCCAAAGCTATATTTCTATAGCTGTTCTCTAAGACAAGTGTCAATATGGTCTGAATAAAAATCAAATAAGTAGCATCTCTATAAAAAAATATAAATACATATTTCTTACATATTCAAGTTCTTATACAATGGTGTAAAGATTTACCCACATTAGCTTGCCACAAGATGTCAATGATTAAACTTTAAAACATGCATGAATTCTGCAGAATCATAAAACAAATATTGTGATATTTATAGGTAATTCTGCAATAGCTCTACCAAAGGTATGACAAAAATCATGATGTGAAAAATAAACCTTCATCAAAATAGGTTGTGTGGGCTTAATGGCTTAGAGAAAAAACTGAGTGAGAAAATCTGTTAATGTTGGCATCAGTTTGGAAAGATAATACAGTGTCTAACACTATCGTGTAAATTCCTCGAACTATCACTGAGCTATAGCTATAACATCCTCATTGAACTATAGCATCTTCACTAAAGATTTGTCCTAGAAGCTTCAGGACCTTATTCAGAGTGAAATATATACCATGGTATCACTGTGAATTGATGTGGCTGACAACTTGCACCAACACCTGGGTATAAACCCACTCAGTTACAGAGACTGGGGCAACATCACACAGCTACCAGCTCTTATGGAAGCGGAGGTCATGAGAAGTTAGTGACAAGCTCTGCCCAGATCTTGACATGGACACTGGAGAGACTGAATGTTGTGTTTCTGCAGATGGGGCCATGCTGATGTACTGGTGTGGTTACTCAGACAGGTCCCAATTAACTAGAATGTGATATGCATGTGTGTGTATGTGTGTGTGACAGTGCAATGATTTTCTGACACAAAACATCTCCCACTTGTCCCACTTCATAAATGAATCTTAACAGTGTCATGTTGTTTGGATTTCCTTTCCTGACAATGAAAAGGAGTAAACAAAACAGGACTGTTTCTGAACCTGTCTTAATGTCATCTTGTATAAAGAACAACATGAAAACTGAAATTTCAGCAAAACTAAAATTATGAAAGAAAATATTGAGCGTGTTCTTTAGACAAAATGATATTACTTTGTGCCAACTCGGTAAGCAAAAGGAGACAAAAAGAAAGAAAATAAAGTACCTTTGGGTTTTTTCTTCTTATCTGAGAAGAAAGGGACACAAAAATATTACATACTAGATATGCAGAGTCTCATATAAGAAAAGGCAACTATAATTTAACCTAAAAGAAGAAAGACGACTTCACATACTCAAAGATGCTCTTATTTGATTCTCATATAAGCAAGTTATGCTGTGGATAGTGGGACTGGTAAAACCCGAAAAATGGTAGAGAGAAAACCTGATTTCTTATGGAACTTTTGACACGTACTTCTTTCTTTTGTATTCAGTGTCCCTTCTTTTTGTTATGAAATTTTTTTTCTTCATATAACTTTTCTTTATTTCTATGACCAAGTAGTATCACATGCTGTAGCATGCTCATTTTTTGAAAAAAAAAATAAAAATAAAAATAAAAATAAAAAAAATTCTTTTTTTCAGTGGCATTCATTTGTAACTATTTCATATTGGACAGAGACTTCATTAAACTTTTTGTCTTTGTAAATTCTATTGCTTTACCTGTAACTGACCAAGGGATTGAGGACTTATTTAGGAGGCATAATAGACAAACAGAGATTACATCTGATTTGTAATTCACTCCTGAAATTATACAGATTATAGGGCCTTTCACTTCACCCTCCTTTTTTTCATCATAAAAAGTTCATCATATCATTCCTCCAGACAATTATCCCATGTTGCCAGTGAGGGCCAGCAAATTTTAAGACATGAGATTTCCATCTCTAATGTTAAAGTATTTTAAAATATTGTCTTGCTTTTCTTATTCATCATTAGTTTGATTTTCTCTATGATTTCTTTGCACATAATCTCAGTAATATAATTTTTTCTGGCCTATTCATTTCCTCAGCTTTCTGGATCCTGGGTCATATATGCAAAATACCACAGCTAAACAATCAAGAAGAACCTGTTTTATAAAGATTATTAGTATTTATATTTCAAAGAGTAAACTGTTCTTATTGAAGTCAGAAAGAAATGCAAGATTTCCTTATATAACATACTTCAAGAATAGCTCTTATGAAGAGAGATGAAGTATTAAAATGACTACTTTATTGAAGTTTTGTAATGTTTTTTTCTAACTTATTTTATTTAAATGTATTTTTAAAATTTAATTTTATGTTGCATTTACATATGTAATATTCCATGCACTAATATTGCATATGTTCAATATGTAATGAACTATAAAATGGTATCCTGGGCTGTAGAAGTCAACATTATTCATAAATACAAATATATTTAGATATAACCATAGAAAATAGTACTTAGTGCATACACATAGCAACTAGAAAATAATCATTAGATCTTTGACATTTACAGTGAAAACCAAGTCTTAACTTCCAAAGTCCAAAAAAAGAGATGACATACAACATCCTATTGTCCCATAAATTATGATAGCATAAAGATTTTTACATTTAAGACCTTTTAATAAAACTCTACTATCTGCAATCTTTGTTTTATTAATTTAATTCTTAAACTCTTTAAGTCATAAAATATTATGGATTAAAGGTGCAGTCCTAAATATGAAATCTGTGAAGAATTCAAACCACTAAAATGTCCTCAGAAGAGAGGTACTGCACTTTTCAATGCCTATAATTAAACATCCACATGCATAAAGTTGCAGTAGGTCAAAAATTGTAGGGGTAGTTTCATAATTACTCTCCTACACATACAAATACTAATTAACTAAGGATGCCTCTAGGAAGATACCTTTTCTCATAATCTGGATTGCTCAGTGAATCCTGCTTCAGCCTCTTTGGAAGTTCATATGACTGCTAATGATAACCACGGGCAGTGAATCAACTTTCATCTGGCAGCATTAATCTTCAGCACTTTGCAGCACATTTGACCTATTGCCTTTACTAATACTTTAGTGTTAGTATCATCATTAAATAGATCTATAGTAATTTTTAATCTTAATGATGCTGAGAATCAATAGAAAAATCTGGTATCAGAGTTGTAGAAGGTTTTGAGATCATAATGTAATTGCAACATTGGTAAACACACAGATGAAGAGGTTTCCAAGGGCTGGAATCATCTTATCCAATTCTATTTTTCCGGAATTTAGCCATGGCATTTCCATTAGTCACAGTTAGGTAACAGAATCAGGAGAATGAAAGAAACTGGGAGAATAACTCACTTCGTTATATGACTGTTGCTACTGATTACAAAAGGAGCCTATATGATTAGTACATGTGAGATACAATCTCGATCTATCTAAAGTTAAGTGAGATGAATTCCATCTTCACTCTTGACAAGAGGTAAGGTGTGCTAAATTGCTGTGAAATATGCCACTTGTCTTCTTCCATCAGCATGGCAAGAAAGCATCTTAAGCACATTTTGTGCAATGTGCTTAAATGAGACAACTTTTTTCTTACTTTTTCCACCACTCTCCCTAACAAGCTTGCTACATTCTTAGTATATAAGAAATTATTCCTTTTTTTAATGTAATTTCAAAATATATACAATACTGCTGACATAATTTTATATTCTTACCGTCTTCCTTATCAACAGAAGGTTCACTGTCTTATCATTACTGAAAAATAAAGACAACTTAGCCTTAATATTAATTATTTTATTTCTTGCAAAATGCATAGTATCAGACAAGAAGTATTAAATTTAAAAATTCAGCATTCTGCTTAAGAAACCAGCTATGTATTGAAGTAATTTGCAATTATCAATATTGCTTTTCCTTTTGGAAAGATAACGGAATACATTCCAACCACATCTGCAATTACTTGTAAACATAGACTCTTTATAGTTTGATGTTTTTGTTTTGAAGTTCAAATAAATTCAAATGGAATGGAATTTATATTGACTATATCTTAGCCCACCTCAGACAGGCTAGTTACAGGAAGGATGAAGAGGGGAGTACTTACTGCTCTCTACAGCTACCTGAGGTAGTGAGATGAGGGTTGGTCTCTTCTCCCAAGTAACATGTGATAGGACAAGAAGAAATGGCCTCAAGTTAGGCTGGGGGAGCTTTAGGATGGATATGAGGAAACATTTCTTCACCAAAAGGATTACCAAACATTGGAACAGCCTGTCCAGGGAAGTGGTTGAATCACCATTGCTGGAGGTATTTAACGGCTGAGTAGATGTGGTGCTTAGGGATATGTTTTAGTGATGGTTTGGGTAGAGGGTTTGTTTGTGTTTGCTTTTTTAATATTAAAAAGTATATTAGCTGCCTGAAGTTCATTAGTTTCTTCTGTTTACTACCATTTGTAGGCCACCCTTTTGGGTGCTAAAATGGTCATTTCATATCTATGCCCATTTGGATTTAATAAATGAGGAAGACACAAATATAAGTCTATTATGGTTTATCACTGACAAAGCTAGAGACAGAAATTCCATAGCAGCTTTATTTCTCTGTCTGAGTACCTTGAAGTGAGAAGCTATCAACATTTTGTACTTGTATCATATTTTTAATACCTCATATTTATAGTAAGGTTTTCTACATCCAGCTACACGGCATGTGGAAATGAATCATTATAATTTTCATGTGACATAGAAAAGGACCATTCATCACTGATGATTTGTTGGGTTGTTTTCTTTTTCAGGAAGAGAACTTTTGAGAGTATCTATTCCACAAACTGATGGCATCAGTAGTATTTTCACACTTAACAGAGAAAATCATACCTTAGTTACATTACTGCTCACAAAGCTAATTTTACCCATTAAGTGGACTTTTTAACACATGTCCACTACATGCAAAACTGATAATCTCTAAACGTACACACACACACATTGGCAGAACATCTTTGAAGAATTCTTATTTATGTTATAAAATTATTTTGATTTGCCTGTTTAGTATTTCATCATACAGTAAATTTCTCTACTAATAATAATATTTCCCATTTTCATTCAAATCCAAAATCCTCCAAATACTTTCTGTTTTGCTTAGTACAAAAAGATATTAAATCAAGCCCTAAGGTTTCTGGAGTTTATAGTGCACAGAACTATTTAGTTACAAAGAGCAGCAAAACAAGCTACTTTTTAAAATTTGCAGGTCTTTAATAAGAACGCTAGTGGAACCAGTGATCTTTCAGGGTTTTTGAAGATTTATGACAACTCACACCAGACTGCTTTACATGCATTTTAAGTTGACTAAAAAAGTATAAATTGAAGAGCAAGGTTTTTACCTGGATGTTGTCTGCAAAACTACTGATGAGAAATAATGAGGATACTGATTCTACAAAACTTGCAAAGCTGAGTGAGTTTCTTTATCCCCTAGATGTTGAGGTTGTCAGGAACACAAAGGTACTAGTACATAAATTCTGTCAAAGTTAAGTCTATAAACAATTCCAGCAAACTTGCCAAACTGTTAGTCTGTTTCTACATTTTTTGCACTTTTTTTCAGGCAAGACCTAAACATAAGCTTTGCTCATATAAAATGACAAAAAAGTGCTCTACATAATAGCATCTTTATGGGTCTCCTCAAAAGTCAAAAAAAGGAAAGATTACTGTTATTAGAAAACTTTTCATGGATACTCAAAATATAAAAATCAAAAAGAGTTGTCGTAAGCTATAGTGACCCTTAGGGTTGTAGAAGACAGTGAACTGGCCAATACGATTGCTTAGAGATTTTTTGCAATATTTAGAACAACATCCTTTAAGAATGTTTTGAAGTAAGTGTTCCGAGTGGGGAAAAAAATTAGACATTTTTTTATCTTCTCATAGTTTCTGTAAACTTTCTAGTGTTGACTGTGTATATAGATGTTAACAAGCAGAAGTCAGTGAGAAGTTTTATTTATAGATTCACAGAATTTTCATGGTTAGAAAGGGACCTTTGAGATTGAGTCCAACCATAAACAAACTGGAGTTTTATCCATGCATAAACTGCCTGGTGGAAAAGTGTTTTCCTTGACTTTTCAAACAAAGTGAATTTTCCCTTGCTTTGATAGCATAATTCTCCGTGACAATGAAGCTGGATTAGGTATCTTGGCAACAAAACCAATTCGTTGACAAACTCAGTGATGGTTTTCCTGAAGGCTTTGTTTGTGTGGCAGTACTTTTCAGTATTTAAAGCATCAGTATCTTGTTCATTGTCTATCATACACGTTTATATTTGACATGGAGTTTGAAAAAAACAGCAAGCAGAGAGACAGCTCACAGTGTAAGCACCATCAGACCACAATGGAGAGAAATCTTGAGTATTCCCAGAATTTGAATAACACCCTTGTAAGACAGAAGTCTGAGTAAAGCTAGCTAGTACTAGCTGAAAAAAGCAATCTTGAATTCTTAAGTTTGCAACAAGTGTACCCATTCTGTTTGCATTGCATTTTTGCTCATTTGGTTGCTGTAACATCTACCGAACTATAATATTAAAAACTAGAAGTATTTTGAAGTTGAACACTCTTGCAGATCTGGCTTCCTGCATTGTTGCTGATAGCAAATATTGTACAAACAGCTGCAGTTACAGAAATTCTGTAAAATTACCAGTGTCAAAGACCAAACATTTGCAGTGATTTAGAATTGGGATACAATTAGGAAATCCTTTCATGAACTGACCTCAAATCTTTTCTCAAAAAGGAGCAAGCATGCGTTAGGATGTTATGTTTCGTTTGACAGTGTGAAACATGGACAACTTTTGATACACCAAATAAAAACATATATTATTGACTTTGTGGAAATGCTTCTAAGACTCATTTTATTTTGGCAGCACTAGACCAGGATCAAATGCTGAACCACTCAGTAAAGGGGGGAGGAAATACTCTTTCTAAACACAAACATGATGAATCTCAGCAATGTGAACCTTCAAACAGAAGGCTGTGGTTTCAGCTATTTTTTTAAAAGACCTGGACATATAAAAATTAGAAATAGCCGTAATATTTTATACATCATGCACAGAAAAAAATACAGAAACTTTTCATACATTGACAAAATTTTGAAGATTTGTAGAGTGCATGTATTAACTCTCTGCTATAATGATATGAGAGAATGAAGTTCCTCTTTGTCAGCATATTCTTTCTTTACTTTTCTTTAAAACATGTTGTTATTAATTATTGTATAATATTCATGACCATAGTGCTTCTCATACATAGAACAAGCTTTTGAAGGATGCTAGGAAATTACAACTCAGTAAATATTTAGAGTATATAAAATGAAGCTCAAAAATGCAGATTGGATGCTGACAAGGTTTTCACAGGACTAAATTTTCCTTGAGAAATCAAGATTGATTTGTTCCTTTTGCTATATATGTATATTTCTTAGACAATACCTTTATAAGTAATCCTTGAATATTATTTCAATAAGGACTAGTTGAATTGGTTCAAGAACATTGTCAGAAGCTGATGTGTTCTTTCATAAATTATTTCATTATGTACGTAGGTAACTCTTGATTTTAGCTCACTCAGAATTTTATATAAACAACAGAAAAACAGAACTATGTTCCATCAATTAATGGCTCTACTGGATTTCAGATAATCATGTATGTGTATTCAATTGTAAAATACACCTGGGCACTATCTGTAGACAGATAAGCCAGAAGTCTGGATGTGCTGAAATCTGATATTTTTGCACTTTAGCAAGGGGAAAGCAAGTCCATTGATTGTTCACAGATGCACATAGTTCAAAATCTTGTCAAATGTCCTAGTTTGAGGTAAAACAGAACAAATTTTCTTTTCAGTAGTTTTACTTTTCACTTAAGTTTCTTCTAAATAACTGCATTGACCGAAATTAGTGGCATATTTTTCAGATAGTGTCCACTTTAGCATATAACATCTGATGTTTGTTGTTAAAGTTAAGGAATAGTGTATGGAGAGGCTCTTGTGATACTTATTGCTTTAGCAACCAAGGTCAGTCAACTTTGTTATAATGCCCCATTGGAGGGTCAGAAGCGGAAGAGCACAGAGGGTTCCCACCTGCGAGGAGGAACAGACAGGATAGGTGACCCAAAACTGACCAACAGGTTATTCATCCCATCTGCATCATGTTCAGTATAAAAGCTGAGGGATCAAAGGGTCAATCCTCTTTCTTCAATGGCCAGCATCCAAGGTTGGTTCTTCTGCCTTTGATCTCAATCCATGTATTCCTGAATCCAGATTGCATTTGTCACTGAGTCCAGTCTGAGACTTTCCCAGTGCCTACAATGACATAATCACCAACCTGGGAGCTTGATCTTGGTTTTGAAGATATTGTATATATTTCATTATTTTCTTATTAATTTTATTATCTTTTTTGTTGTTGTTGTTAGAGTAGATTAGTTGATTTTCAACCCATAAGTTTCTCTCTCTCTTATAGTCACTCTCTTCCCTTCTGGGAAGAGAGAGAGGGAGGTTAGAGAGAGCATCTGTTGTGCATTTTAGTGCCCAGCCCAGCCTAAACAATGACACCAAGAAAACTGGCAGGATCAGGAGTATTACTGATGATTTGGTGAAGTGCTAAGACCATCTGCTATGTACAGCTGATGTTGATCCCCAAGAAGCCCTTACTAAGCACAGCCTAAGTAGGCTGCAGTGATCTTCTGATGAGCCAGTATGAATAATACGGCAGAAGTCTGGAGCCCTGGGAATTTCTTACTGGCTCACAGAAGGACTCAAAAAAAGTATATTATGAATATAAATGGGTCATTTTAGTGTGTGAGACATAGAACAGCTGCTTCAGCTGAAACTAAGATATATCTAAGAACTGTAACTCAGGAGAGGGAAGCCTTTTCAGGTACTGGTAGACATTGTTAATTTACTCATGTATAGTGAAAAAAGTGAAGTGGGAATGTATACGACTCAAGTGGCTGCACTGCTGAAGAGTTTTCTACTTAAAAGCTCTTGGAATTCCAAATGTAGATTTGTTCTTCAGAGATTTTGGGTTTGTTTTTTTCCCACATTTTTGCAGACTGTTAAATGACTTCATGCTTCTTATGTTTAAATGTATCATTTTTCTTTAAGAGTTTATGGTATTGAGAATGGGAGAATTGGAGAAATATGTTATTCTGCCTTTGCACTGGTGAAGAGAAAGTCTGGTAAGGTCTATAGGTCCTCCATTCACTTTTGGAATTTGTGTTGCATCAGCATCCAACAGGTAGCAATCTTTAAATGTTTAAATGGGTACTTAGAGATAAATTCTTCATATACATGCGTGACAACTTTGTCAGCTAAACCTCTGTGAAGACCAATCACAGTTCAGCAGTAACTTTTCTGCCACTGCATACTGTTATCTGCAACTGCTTTTTGTCTTGCACTCCGCATTATTATCCCCCTTGAACCTCTCTGAAGTGAAGGTCCTAAGATGATGTTTGAATTCCATTAATACAGATACACAAAATATTTTTATTTTAGCCTTTGAGTTAAGACAGGTGCCATGGAAGAAAAGCAGAAAAGAGAACAATAACAATATTTAAGTGAGCTTTAGAGAAGCACAGAGTGAGTATTAGCATGGCAGAGAAGATGGGATTACTGATACGTAACAACAAAACAATTAAAATTTCAGAATTGTGACAACAGAGGGAAAATACACATTGGCAACTGTTTTATCTTCTTGGTATTGACTATGAAAAGGTATTTGCAGCTCAGGAGTTCTTGGTTTGACATTCATTGGGATGTAGAAATGTCTTGCCTTCCAAATTTCATTAAGAAACATCTTTAGCATTGTAATGTTAGGGTGACAAAAGGGTGTCTAGATGTGCAAATGAGACATGAAGAAAACACATCACAAAGATGAAGTGCATAGAGTTCGGAAGTGTTCATTGTTGTGTATTAGGAGAAACTAGCCATCTGGGATATCTGCATAATGACCAAACCTTGTACTCCAAGCACCACATTGGAGAAGGTATTTTATCTCACTTTGAGCATCTATTATGAATCCTGCATGTGAGATTGAGATATTTACTCCAGAAATTGTATCACTGTCATAAAATTTTTCAACATTTTAATTGTAGGTGGGACCTCAGTCTTTGAATTAAAACATATCAATTTATGTAGAATTAAATTGATTCGAGCAAGTGGGTTCTGCTTGTACCTTTAAATTTGGAGCATCCTCCACTGAAATAAAGTAGTGAGTGTATATTCTGCTCCATACATTGTAAATATTAGACTGCATGGAATTCTATTATGGTTCTGGTTAACTTAATATAAGAAAAACATTGTCAGTTTGGTAAACCCTTTGGCTGAAAAAGCTGACTGAGTTTACAACAGAAGAACCCCTTGGGATTTTTGTTGAAATGTTCTGTATAATAAAATTTTGCAAGTGTTGAACTTTAGTACTATAAAATAGTATTTTTTAGTTATGATATCACAGACATCTTGCAATAAAGATTATAATAAAGATAAACAATGTCTATGCGCTTTCATTTTTGTTTTACTCTTTATGAGCGTTTTGTAATTTTTGAAACCTTTACTATACTCCATCTGTGTGGAAGGACATAACAAATTTCCACCTCCTGCTGAGATTTAATTTTCAGCTTAAAGAAACAATCAATACAATGTCTATAATGAGATTTCTCATTCTATTAAATTCTTTATTGAGAATTTTTTAATGTACCGGCAGTCTGATTACCTTGCCACATGTCAAATAAAATTGTACAAATCCTGAACCAAACTCACTACAAGAGCACTATTGAGAAGTTTTATTCCATACTGTGAAAAGTATTGATACGTTGTGGAAAACATCCTTTATGTAACAATTCAGGCAATGGATTCATACAATAGGTTATTATGACAGCTGCCATCTTGTTCAGAAAAAAAAAAAAAAACACTCTGGAGTATGAAGCTGATATTTGTACCAGATAAACATTCTCTCTACCCTGAATAGAAGAAGTAGTTTGCAAGCTACCCAGAGGGTTACACAAAAATTACATGTGCAACTTTTTCCTTTGCCTTTCATATCTGAAACCTCAGAAATATTTAAATCCCTCAGATGCTGAGAGTATCTAAAGAAGTTAATATCCTGTTAGCCATAAGAAAACTCTTAGAAGTTTGTCATGCATAGTAACTTGGTATCTTGTGTAGCAAGGCTTTTGTAAAGCTTTAGTTTGATTTAATATTTAAGATAAATTATTTTACCTTGGTGAGATAACAAAATTATGGAGAGCAGTATATAAAAAAATAAGCAGTAGTATCCTAGCTGTTTTACTATAAACAGAAGCTAAAAGCAGAAATATTTTTGTACAATAATGTACCCTGTGAAAACAACGGCAGCCCTCATTAGACCTCAC
Organism: Nycticryphes semicollaris; assembly: GCA_013400055.1. NCBI lineage: Eukaryota > Metazoa > Chordata > Aves > Charadriiformes > Rostratulidae > Nycticryphes > Nycticryphes semicollaris. The sequence continues at coordinate 20,123 of VXBJ01002645.1, read as the reverse complement.
ATTATTTGGAAATGAGATTAGAATTTCACTATAAATAATCATTTTTATCATCTAGGCACCTTTGTCATTCTCTAAAATCTCTTTGGCCTTGCAACGGTACTAACATGGAACAAAAGAAAACATCAAAGTACACAGTGTACAACAGTAGCAATTTGAGGATTGCAGTGCTGCTATGGAATTGCAGCATATAATGACTTGACCTAATGTTTTCAGAATATTTTTTTACTTAAGCACCCAGATCTTGCTACTACTGAAATTAATAGGAAAATCAGACACTATAAGACATTTTTATAGTTATATCTCTGCATTCAAAAACATAGTAGTTTTATCCAAATGAGAAATCTTGGTTGCCTGAGGCTTGTTGTTTGCTTCCAGACTACTTCTTGAATATTCAATACCTGGCCAGTAAGAAATTTTAATTCATAATCAGTACTCTTGTAGCTTGAGTATCTTTGAAACAGTGGGCTTTTCATTTCAGTCTGATTTTGCTTTGTGTATTCCCATAAAACTGAATAAAAAATTAAGTTAAAGATGTGACATGGAAAACTCATGTCAATGAACTCTTTGCTAACTCTAGCACTAAAATAATTTTCACAAGTGTTTAATTCACTACTATTTGCCATTAATTTCTTGTGAAGAAAGTTAATAGGTGTATTGATGGCTACTCTCAGAATAGAAAATATATTTTTAGTTCATGCTGTGTTGTCACAAAGGATAACGTAGACACTCTGCCTAACCGATAAAGTAAACTGATAAAGATAACTGATAAAGTTATCACATACTATTAACTTGTTTTTTGGTAAGAGTTCTAATTAATTTAGATGTGACTTTGTAAGCTTATAAGGAAGAATTTTTTACAATGAGGGTTGTGAAACATTGAAACAGGATTCCCAGAGAGGTAGTACATGCCCCATTCCTAGAAATATTCAAATTCAGGTTGGATGGGCTATGAGCAACCTGATCTAGTGAAAGATGGCCCTGCTTATTGCAGAAGGGTGGACTAGATGACCTTGAAAGGTCCCTTGCAATCCAAATTATTCCATGATTCAATGATTTCATGATAATATAATGAACAAAACTCATATTAAAGTGCTAAGTAACTTACACTATTCCCTCCACAAAACTTAGGCACTTAATGTGCCTACCCAAAGTACTATCTATTATAAGTATATGTTTTCTTTAATAGATTAAAAACATTCTTGATTAGTTCATTTGGACTCGGAAAAAATAAAAGAAACGAAGAATTCATTCCAAACAAAGGTCAATCAGAAAAAATAAAACAAAAACCTTTTAACTTGGTTCAATCACCAATCATTCTGCGGGAATTTTCAAAGGTAATGAAAGAGATTAAAATGTAATCAATTGCTAGTTTACAGGTGTGTGTGTCATGAAAAATCTTCATATAGGAAGTCCAATATTGTCAGTTTTCTGACCTTTCTGGTTTCTGGAGTTCTTTTTTTTCAGATGTGCCACCATGGTAAAATATGTAATTTAGATGTAACACAGAAGAGTGAAACCCGGAAGAGAAGTCTTGCTCTCTACTTTCACTATTGTGTTTTCTCAGTCCCATCTTATGGAACCAGCTTTTCTTATTGTATCTTTCCACATATTGATATTTATGTTTCCACATATGTGGAAATAAATGTGTGTGATAAATATATGTATGATATGTATGTTTCCACATATTTGGAAATAAATGTGTGTGATAAATATATGTATGATATTTATGTTTCCACAACACAATGATAGTATGTGCTTTAAGCTTCTCAGTTTAGATCCTGTTTATATTAAGTAGAGAGAAAAAAAATGTTAAATTATTTAAACGAGTTTGACCTGCTTTTAAATCTGTCTCATGATCAGAAAAATGGTGGTTCTGTTTCTTCTTTTGAGAAAAGTTGAACACAGTATTCGAAGCGCTTCAATGTCAAGTTCAGGGGGACAATAACTTCCTTAGTCCTTCTAGGGAAGCCACATTATTTCTGATATAAGCTAGAATGCTCTTAGCCTTCTTGGCCACCTGGGCACACCGCAGGCTCATTCAGCCAGCAGTCAACCAACACCGCTAGGTCTTTCTCTGCTGGGCAGCTTTCTAGCTACTCTGCCACAACCCATGTAAAGTTGCACGGGTTGTTGTGGCCCAAGTGCATGCAAGTACATGGCCTTGTTGAACATCATATCATTGGCCTCAGTCTATCGATCCAGCCTGTCCAGATCCGTTTGCAAAGCCTTCCTACCTCAAGCATATCACCACTCCTACCCAACCTGGTGCTGTTTGCAAAGTTACCGAGGGTACACTCTATCCCCTCACCGAATTATTGATAAAGACATTAAAGGGGACCAGCCCAAATACTGACCCCTGGGGAATACCACTTGTGACTAGCTGCCAGCTAGAGTTAATTCCATTAATCAGAACTCTTTGGGCCTGGCCATCTAGATAGTTTTTTACACAGTGAAGAGTACACCCATCCAAGCTATGAGCAGCTGGTTTCTCCAGGAGAGTGCTCGGGGAAACAGTGTCAAAGGCCTATATAGACAACACCCACAGCCTTTCCCTTGTCCAATAAGTGGGTCATAGAAGGAGATCAGGTTAGTCAAGCATGACCTGCCTTTCATAAACTGATTCTGACTGGGCCTGATTTGACTCTGATGAGACTTTTCTATTACACTGTCTTACTTGCTAGTAAAGTCACAGTGTGTTCTTGAATCAAATACCTAGCAGAGAAAGGAGGAAAGTGTTCTTTAAATATGCTTTGGAATGGAACTTGAAAGTACATGGAGAGGCCTGAGTAGTACTGATTGTTGTCATTTCCTGGAGAATGTGCTAAGTATTCATAAGTATGTGGATATTTTCATTGGTGTATAAATCTCTAGAACCTCATTATTTTATCATGATAGTTTTTTGTTTGCTCAGGACCTGACTCAACCTAAATTCTGTGTGAATGCTTGCCAGCTCATAAGACAATCACTTTTTACTGTTGTACTTTCTGGCAAGCAAAAGGCAAATGCTTTCAAACTCAATCGTTCATGGCAAAAATAATGCTCTTCTCTATACATTTCAAGAAGGTTTCCTCCAATTTGATGGGGAAAATTAGAAGGTATTTACTTCATAATTCTACTTTAAAACAAAATAATTTTCCTTAAGCTGCAAAATAATTCATCTATTACTTCTCTGTGATTTCGTACAGTCACACTGAGCTTTCAGATGCCAACCCTTATCAAAATAATAATAACTAAAAATTTTATTACACTTAAATACTTATAGTTTTAACTTTCTAGGTTTCATTATACAAACACATGTCGTTTTGTTATTTATACTGCCATTATTTAAACAATAGAATGCACTGGAAAAAAAAAAATAAATCAGCCTAAATTCTTTCAGATTTAATAAACTTCAAAATTTTTCATTTTCTGCTAACCAGAATTTTCTGGTTAGCAAATAATGAATTTAAATAGGATTGACTGAGTTAGTAGTCTATAAAGAGAATATAGGCTGACAAAATACATTTGGATTTGAACATTCCAGTTGTGTAGCAGATGGTGTAGCCTAAGTACTATGATGGTAATTATGACAGCTTTTTCTAACATTATGTGTAATCAAAGAACTCTTCAACATCAGTAGGGATGAATTCTTTACAAAAAGGAAACTGTATTCTGTTAGTAACTATCATTCAAAGACATAACAATAACAGTTCAGATTCACAAAATAAAATTCTATACCGTCCAGAATTCCTTTAACTCACAAAACAAAGAGCAATCAGTATTTTGGATTTTATGTTTTTAGGGACTATCATATTTGATACATTCTGAATTGAGGTGTTTCTTATCCTCATTTGAACCAAATGTGAAGGTTTTCGTAACACTGGCAGTGGAAATAAGAACATAAACCTGAATGACAGTTTGGACATGAGCCTTCCAGAGCTTTTTTATTTGTAACTGACATGAGCAGAGAAATGGAAAGAAGTGAAGGTTTGTTTTGTATACTTCTGAGAGAGAAAAGCAGCAAATCCTGCTCTTAAATCAGAATTCCATTTCCTTTTCTCATTTCCCTTTTTCCTATGACACAAGTAAATGACATTTCGGAAACCCAGAAAAATCATTAACCAAGCTAATAAATTTTTTTTTTTTTTTTTTTTAATAGAACTTGAAGAAGAAAATGCAAGGCAAGTTCTTTTCTGAGAATCATGAAGACTTTTTGTCAAATTTTCGGTTTTATTTCTTTGTTTTCTGTTATTTTTTATCTTCTTCTATCATCTTTTTCTCCCTTTGCTTTTCTACCTCTTTGTACTAGAACAATGATTGTGAGTTAAAATGTCTATTGAAATGGACGTAACTAATGTAAAAATCTCACGCTGTTTATGGACACAAATTCCAAAGTTATACTGAAAAACAAAAGACTATCAGGATAATAAAAATTCATTAGAAAAAAATAGAGGAAGGGGGAAATATTTTTGTGAATTGATACTGACATTTCAATAAATTGCTGTGGCATAAAGTCATGATGATTTAACAAATAAAATATTAGTATCACAGAAATGCAGGAATACAGAAACAAACATCTCATTGTGGCACAGATCCTGATGTCAATGAAGTAAATACTAAAAAAATCACATATCCCAGGAGTACTATCTGTAATTCCAAAGATTATAAAGTACAGACTTCGTAACTAGTGACGACGATACAAAAAGGTGCAATTATCAAATATTTATTGAAACAATGACAATAGAGAATGAATAATGGATTTTAGATACATATAATCATCATAGTCAATCCCGGAGTTTACCTACACAGAGATAGATTCCTTTCAGCATATTTTATTTTCATTATATATTTTTCAGCATAATGAACTACAATAATTACATCCAGATGGCTGACTTCACCTTACTTCCTTAAATTCATGTCCAAATGACAGGTAATCAACATAAACAGATGATGTATTGCCAGTTAGTGTATAGCGTTACAATGTAGTTATAACGCACAAAAACTAGGGTGGCTTGTGCTTGGAGTACTTTCACACCCTCAGCCAAGATGGTGTGACTGCCTAAAAAAATAAAAACTCAGTCATGCTTTAGAATTTAATTGGCCGTTTCCAGTTCCCTGATGTTTACTGTGCAAATAGTCAACTAGATATTCTAAAACACCTGAAGCAAGAAGCGCATAGCTGATAAGTAATGCTGGCCATAGGTTTATAAATGGAGAAAAAAGCAAGTGACAAAATACTGCTGTCCCTTCTGAGATGTTGCCTACACAAGTAACATCCCCAAATATTGGTTAAAGAACATTAGCATTATGAGATTACATTGAGGCATAAACTTCAGAAGGAGGTAAAGGCAGAAGTTCAGTCAACAGAATTAGATCACTCTGCCTATGCCGCTGGTTTCATTTAGCTTGCTTTGGAGCTCTGATCTTTTGCTTTTCCAGCTTGGAACCCAGTTAGAATACAGTGGGGTTCTCCTTTCACAAAGTGGTGGGATGCTGCTTCTTATGCACTTTGGTCAGTAAAATGAACCAAGTTCCTGAAAGTTGTATCGAATCTGAAAATCTGAAATATGAAAATGAGAGAGGCAGCTAGCTACAACAGTATGTCATACTGATAATTTTTTAATCTAAAAAATTTAAAGTAGAAAGAAAAAATAAACCAATGTCTTGTTTGAAGGTAGATGGTGTCTATAAGCTATTTTGTGCAATTGTGATAGACTTACCCATTAATAATTTTAAATGAAATCATAGTTAAAAATTACATCACCTTTATATTTTTTGAGGGGGAAAAAAAAAGGTCTTAGAATCAGTAAATATTAATGTTTCACCATCAGCTTTCCTTCAGCTCCTCCAACATCCATGTGCTAGTTCCAATGGAAATCAGAACATGTTATACCTGCTGAATTCATGTGTTATTTTTCAAAATTATGACTATGATGACAAATTTCAGAAGTCATGCAAGTGAATCATTCAGCACTGCTCTGTCATATTAATTACAGTGCTTTGTAGCTGCTAATCTGGCCATGTCATAACATAAAGGGTTATGTGACCTGTAGGTAGATACAGATCGAGACTATGGGTCCATAGGATTCCATAATATACATGAGGCTTTATCATTTAAATTTATCTACTTTGTTGTCACAAAAATTCCTAGCAATTATTTCCATCATTAATAAAGTGAATATATATATCAAGCTATTACAAATTATTATGAGCAATCAATAGTTGTAGTAATCAATAGCACAGCATTGACCAATTATAGCAACAATCAATAAGCAATAAAGTATATATAATATTACAGGTTACAAATTTATACAATTTATCACTAGTGAACCAAACTTATCAATAATATAACGACAGATATACTTATGATAGATTACTTATATATGTGTGTGTGTGTATGTGTGTATATATGCGTGTGTGTACATGTATGGTAACAGGTACATTAAACAGATTAAACTGTACCAGAAGGGAGGACAACCATCCCAGACGTGGGAGGACAAACCAAACAGACCCCAAAAGTGTGTCCAAAGGGAGACCAGTAAAAGAACAGAGTCTCACTTCAAAGACAATCTGCATCACTGAGTTTGGAGTCACACAGGCATCCCCAGAGTCCAATATCTTGTAGAAAGTTCATGCAGACTTGTTTAAGAATGGGAAAAGTATATGCAGCACAGGAAGAGAAGATAAAGATGATAAAGATAAAGATAAAGATAAAGATTGGATAAAGATTAATGTTTATGTTATAGAGACTTAAGGTGTGGGACATCACCACTTCAGGCTGCCAATAGCTGGTATTAATTTCTAGTTTTGACCTGGTACATCCAATAGATGATGTTTTCTACTCTCTCTGAGCATTTTTTTTTTCCAGATTGTTTTCCTATTCTTGCAGTTAAAACAGACAATGATAGTTACAATTTCTTACTTTCTCAGGATGTTTTCTCCTTTTTCAGTCTATTTTTCATTTTTTCATTCATTAAATTGTAGTTACAGTTTCTTGTCTCCTCTTTCAAGTTACCCAGATGTACTTCTCAAGGATGCTTCTGGTTCTCAGGTTTACAGTTCCCAGGCTGGCAGGCATTTTGTCTGTTAGCATTTTAGCAGACATTTTTTTCTGTTTAGTAATTTTCGACTTATAACCATATGGCCTTTATGGCTACTCACATCAGGCCTATATACCTATTTATGTACTCACACCAAGGTATCTACAGAGGCATTTAAATTTGTGAGTCAAAATAGTCCAGCTATGTAGCCATTCCAGGCATGCTCCAGAGATTTAGATGAGTGTCAAAACCACAAATCTTTGGGTTAATCTTTGACACTTTATCAAATTGTAGTCAGCATTTCTAAAGCACAATAAAAAGGAGATATGAGTAATTTCAGCATGAACTAAATGTGCCTTGTGAGCAAATGCTAAATCTCATATTAGAAAGCATATGTTAGGAAAACGAGAAACAATACTGAAATTAATTCTGTTTAATTGAAAATAATATTAATACATCCCAAATCTAATTAAACATAAATGTTCTACAAACTATTGTAAATTAATCTGAACTGACAAGAAGGGGGAAAAAAAGTTTCAAATATTCCCATAAGATCCTGTAATTCAGTACTTGACAGCCTTAATTTCTGAAAAAAATACTTGAAAGAAGTAGAATTTTATTCCAGAATGGGTATAAGAACTTGTTACTGTCAGCTAAAGAAAGCACTTTTAACAAAATATCTTATTGAAAAAAAAAAAAAAAATGCTGAACATATTTTTCATCCACCTTATAAGCCTCCAATAATAGCTTCAGTATGGAGTGTTACATAAATAAATGAATGGAAAACCTTTCTGTAGACCTGAATATCCAGTTTAGGAAAGATGTTCATCTGTACAGACATGTGGGCTCTCACACAGATCTTAGAAACAGGTCCTGGAGGTGAAAATACATGACAAGTGGGAAGATAGCATTCTTGAAAAGTTCAAGGTGTCTGTAATACTCATTTTGATGGATCACTGTAAGAAACACTAAAACATACAGTCTTGCCAAATCACAGCAAGGCTGCAAAATAATGTTGTAAAACCTAGTATTATTTTCAGTTATTACTTCCTAGAACTCCTTGGTGTTAAACAGTAAAAAAAATATAGTTTTTAAAATCTCTGTATAGTAGAAGAGAGCTTAGCTGTCTGAAGAAATGCACAGAAGATGATGGGGGGGCGGGGAAGGATGAACAGTGACATGAAAAAAATATAAGTAGTCTTGTAGAGATAGGAAAAAAAAAAATCTGTAAAAGGTTCCTGCTTATTGCCTGATAAAATCCTGGTAGTTTTTTGAGACATTGTAAAATTGGCTCATCTGCAGGACCAGGAGGGATATAGTGGGTATTTTACTAAACAGTATTTCTGATTCTTTTTATCTCCAGGATGGTGTCATGTCTTGGCAATACTCATTATCACTTCAAAAAGTGTCTACTCTCTTGGTCTAGTATAACATCTCTGAAGGTTCTCAGTGAGGGAGAAAGGGGTCTGAGAAATACAACCGTGTACGCAAAATCATGAATCTAGTGCTTTGTTCCTAGGTTTGCCTCGCATTCCTTCTCAACTGCACTGTGTCGCTTCCACTCCTTTGTTTTTCTCTGTTCTTTCACACTATGGAAATCACACACACATGTGTAAAGCAGTCTTTCAAAGCTTTGCTAAATGTTGTTAATTCATCAGATAACAGCCATTCTAAAGTCCAAATATTAGCAATGATTTAAAAAAGCAGACTATTCAGTAGACTGCTCAGTTCAAGTGATGTTGCTTCTGGAAGAGTGCAGTAACTCTAGAAATAATAATGTAATGACCAAACGCTTCAACTTGCCAATAAAGCTTGGCTTGCTGTTTGATACTTGGTTGTAATGTAATATCCAGCAGCAGAGGAAAGACACTGACAAATTTAAAGTTGTAAGTGGATTCAGGGGTACAGAACTATTTAAAATCAGTGGAGTGTTCAGAGCAGCTGAAATCTGAAATTAGCATTTTTTCTGACATCTAGTAGCCCTGTTCCTGGGGGTGGTTCGTTAAGTGTTGCACTGTTAACACCTCAGATAATACATATAGGCCTGCATATAGGTGAATGATCATAAATATATACTTACTTTACTAATAATAAATCTGTAATAACTTGTTTTATACATACATACATATATATGTATACACACACACACTTACCCTAGCAGTGGTCATTTTATAGAAACACAACTTCCAAGTCCTTGTGTATCACGGAATCCTGCAAACCCCATAGTCATCACCTTTACACATCCACAGGTCAGGTAACCCTCATGGGTCATGACTATAATGGATACAATCCTCCCACCCTCTAGCATGATCCACAAATTTGCTGAGAGTATGCTCCATTCTACTGTCTGGGATACTAAGAAAAATGTTGAACAGGGTTGACCCTAGTAGCAGCCCCTAAGGATGGTTAATAACTGGCTATGAGTACAATTCTATACCATTAATCATAATACTATGGGCCCAGCAGTTCAAACATTTCCACAGTTAGTAGTCCCTCTGTCCAAGCCACACTTCTTCAATGTGCCTCTAGGGGTAACAAAAGAATGGGTGTTCATGTCAAAAGCCTGACTAAAGTCAAATAGACAGTATCCACTTTTCTTTCATTCTCCACTGAACCACTCGTTTCATCATAGAATGCAATTTACCTTTGGTAAATCCACTTTGGCTTCTCACAAACACCTTTTTGTCCTTGAAGTGTTTGGACATAGTTTCCAGAATAATTTCTAATTTCAGTTAAACTGATCAACCTGTAGTTTTCCAAATCCTCCTTCTTCCCCTTCTTGAAAATGACCATGGTGTCTCCCCTTCTCATTGTCAAACATCTTCCCAGATCAACAGTAACTGCAATAATTGACATTAATAAAGTTCATCCACAGTTATTGGCTGTGAAACTGGTAATAAAGAGAAAATTCATGGTCTAATTCATACAGTAGATCAGAGTATCTTACAAAAATGCCCTGCTGATCCTCCCATGTGTAAACCTATATTCTACTTACTTGGGAAATATGAGGACATACAATAGTGACTGGAAGGTGATCAGGTCCAATACTCTGCTTCATTTATGTCTGTTATTAAAAATAGAGGGCATCTATGTGACGTCTGTTAATTCTTAACCTTCGACTGTCAGAGCACAACAATCTATGCTCAAAGAGAGGCTGCACTCCTAGCTTTACTAGAATGATATCGAAACAATGGAAAATACTCAATACTTCAACTATCCAGAGAAACCCAGAAATTTCTATAACCCATATTTATATGGTATGTATAAAACTTTCCCTAAGCTTTAAATGAAATAGATAATAGGATAACATTTCATTAGGAGTTTTACTTTTATATTAAATTAATGGAAGTGCTGTCTTATTTATTAAAGTAGCATACAATAACTCCTAGAAGCTGAAGACAAAGCAGTAGGAATAAGAGTAATATGTTATGCTCTCAAGGCGGTAAAAGGAACATCAAATGATGTGATATTACTAAACTTAATTTATGAAGTGGACCAAGCAAGAGACAGGCTGTGTCAAGGAAAGTTCTATAAACACATACACATGCACATTTATAGTTAGCTGAGACCCGTCCCAGTCACTACAGCAGTGAGTCAGAATCATAGAAACATAGAATCATTAGGGTTGGAAGAGACCCTTGGGATCATCGAGTACAACCATAACCCCTACTCTACAAAGTTCTCCCCTACACCATATCTCCCAACACTACATCTAGAAGACTCTTAAAAAAAAAGCTAAAATTGGTCAAATAATTCAAATTCTTACGGGAAAACCACAAAGACTTGTACACTGGGATTCATATGATCTAATACAGATATTTAAACACCAGTAGTGACTCTAAGATGCTGTGTAGACATTTTAGTCAATGAGGACAAATCTATTGGATAAATGGATGTTAAATCTATTTCCTATACAGCCATCCTTGGTATGTCAAATAAATCACAATGAAATCACAGAATCATAGAATCATTCAGGTTGGAAGAGACCCTTGGGATCATCGAGTACAACCATCAGTCCTACTCTACAAATTCCTCCCCTACACCAATTCTCCCAACACCACATCTAAACGATTCTTAAATACATTCAGGGATGGTGAGTCAACCACCTCCCTGGGCAGCCTATTCCAGTGTCTGACCACCCTTTCTGTGAAAAATTGTTTCCTAATGTTCAGCCTAAACCTACCCTTTTGTAGCTTGGAGCCATTCCCTCTTGTTCTATCGCTAATCACCTATGAGAAGAGACCAGTACCAACCTCTCTANCCCCAAGCCTGTAAAGATGCATGAGGTTGTTATGGCTGAAGTGCAGGACCTGACACTTGGCCTTGTTGAAGCTCACCCCATTGACATTGGCCCATCCATCCAATCTATCCAAGTCCCTCAGTAGAGCTTCCCTGCATTCATGCAGATCAACAATCTTGCTTAACTTGGTGTCATCTGCAAACTTACTGATGATATACTCTATATCCTTGTCGAGATCATCAATAAAGACATTAAACAGAAATGGTCCCAGTACTGAGCCCTGAGGCACACCACTTGTGAACAGCTGCCAGCTGGATTTAACTCCATTGAGCACCACTCTTTGGGACCATTCATCAAGCCAGTTCTTGATCCAGCAGACATACGCTCATCCAGGCCACAAGCAGCCAGCTTTTCCATGAGAATTATATTGAAAGATTATATAGAAATGTTCTGTCGAAACAGCCCAGCCTGGGAAAGTACAGCAATAACTCCCATCAGTGTCCTTGTAAATCTCTGGGAAGGGCTCAGTTCTGACACCTCGAGTCCCCTGCTTATATGCATGTTGGACAGTATCTTAACAGTGTTCCCCAGGTGACTAGGTGGCTTTTATAGACAGATATCAGCACAGACTGTTGGCCGAAGAGGCTGTTATCCTGATATACCTCTCCAGCAAGCACAGATACTGTTCTCCTGTCACCTGTTGATCCATCACCCATGTTACAGCTCATCACTCAGGTTTTGCCTGCTTTGTCATGTTTGGTCATAGCCCACTGCACCTGCACCCATTTGTGTTGCAGTTGGTTCTTGGTCAAGATGACCATTGTGTGCTTGTATCAGGTGCCCTAAGAATCCCACACTGCTTGGGGTTCTTATTTATTTTTTTATTTTTTTTTAATGGAAAAATTCCTGAATAATTATTGCTAGGAGAATATTATTTTTTTTTTCTGTGTGGAAAATAAGTTATACAACTGCACTATGGAAATGCATGATGTTATCAGATCCATCCCTTTGCTATATTCCTTACCTTAGTAGTAAGCTTTCAAACTAGCTGGGGGCAGTATTTGCCATTAGGGGTCACTGTTAAAATAATTGATGGGAACTTTCAGTTTGCTGGTGACCAAAGACAATTTCAGAAGAGCTTATCTCCGGATGATTTCTGTAGGAAAAACTCCTTAATTCTCCACATAACCTTCTATGAGCACATAGAGATTTTTTTTCTATTAAATTCTGATATAAAATAATTTTCATTTTATTACAATAGCCTTCCAATTTTCATGGCATATTATACTCAGTACAAAATACCTGAGTTTAAATTCTTGGAGCTGAAGAAGAGCATATAAGCAGAAAATTTCCCTCCTGCAGTAAATTGTTGCAGTATAGCAAGTTTTAGGATTTTGAGTATTCTGAAAATGGGAATTTTTAATCTGCAGCTTGTAATACCAAAGTAGATAGCATCATTAATATTATATCTGCTAAGTTTTCAGGTGATCAAAGTCACTCCTAATCACTTAGAAAAACTGTAAGGAATACATGGAGTATAAAAGTAGCTTGGCATTTTTGAATCTCTTTTATCTCCCCTGTAACAATTCTTTCATTCAGAGGATGCTTTAACCACAAAATACCAACTTCTACTCCACACATTTTACTTACAGCTGGAAGGGTCCCACATTATGACCAAAGGAAGAGGATTCCAAAATATCATAATAAAGTGAGCACTGAACACTAAAAAATGTGCTTCTGTAATACTGGTTGCATTTTTGTGACATTCCTGGCAATTTAAGAATGTACAAATGACTGCACTGCATCTAAATGAACCAACAACCTATTTTAAAGTGCAACTGGCAACATGAAATGAAGGAAATGAAGACAGGACACATATTATCCTAAAATACTAAAATATAGTCTTCTTAACACTCCCAGCTTCCTGCAGTCATAGACTTCTTTTTTTTTTTTTTTCCTTTTGAGATGGCTGTTGTAAATTTGTGTTCAATAACCATTTATGATTTTTTCCATTAATTGGTGCAATCACACTAAACTACCTAGACTTTCAGTTTCTGTGGTTTTTTACTGTCCACTGAAAGATATTCACCTGAAGAGAGTCATCTTTCTGCATTGAAATTAAAGGGGGGATCTACAGAGTCTCTAGAAATACATATATGTCTTTCTTTTACTACCACTAAGTAGAACTTCTGACATGCACACAGATGTCACCCTGCTTTTCTTTTTTCTTGGACTGTATGGTATGAATCAAAAAAAAAAAAAAATTGAAAGAAGGCACAAAACAAGGAAATCAGGAGAGAAGGGAGAGAGAGTGTTGCAGGTGGAATGATTAATTTCACTCGTACGAGAGAAGCAGTGAAATATTTATTAATATAAAACAGTGATTTAACAAAGTTGGTAGTCAATGGTACAGCTTTTTACAAGATTCGATGTCAAGGTACACTTGGATATTTACTGCATAGAGGACACAGTCAGACAGAACTGTCAGGGAGACCCTCTCATTGAGTCACAAGGTTCAGAAAGGACCTCTTTACTTTCTCAACTTCTTCTCAGAGAGAAGTTCAAGTGCAGCTGGATCCAGTCCTAGTCCCAGATTTGGTCAGTGATTTATGTCTAAAGGATTATATATATACAAAATCAGTCCTTTATATCACTTAGTTAAGATTTCAAAGTTCAGCATGCTATTAACCACTTACCCAGAATCTTTCACAGGAAGGAATCTCTAAGCCTCAAGGAGTAACCTCAAGGAACTGCTCCTGCTAAAGGGGAGATCCTGCTGGGCATCTTGCTGTCATACAGGAGAGCTCAAAGGGCTCATGTGCTGTCCACTATTTATAGAGTAAGATAATTGACCTATAGTCATTTTTCCATAGCAACAAAATATCTAGGTCCCCATTCCAGACAGTGTTTTGGCTGTGTTGACAGCCATCCCCCAAAGTCCAGGTATAACTCATCACAGCTCCCACTGATGGTTATGGCCTGAGGAGGAAATGGGGAGAGAAGAAGGGGAGAGCACACCATCACAGAGAGAGAGAATACAGAACTGGAAGAAATCTGAAACAGATGATGGGAAAAGAAGAGATGAAGAACAAATTCAGAGAGAGGAAGAATATAAATAATAAAACCAATAAAAGTTTATTAAAAGTTAATCACAAAAGAAATAATATTGTGTTAAACAAGGAGGGAAATTGTGGCAAGCAATATATATTACTTGATCTGCAATTCTAGTCTTCTCATCAAGTTAAACTAACAAAAACCTGTATTATGTATCGAAGAAAGAAGTTAATGCAGCAAGAAGAAATTAAGAAAATTAAGAAATTAATTACAGCAAATATGGAAAGCTGGTTTTCAAAATGTTTTTATTTAAATTATTACATGTAGTTAGTTGCATGATAAATTATGGACACCATTTATGATGCTGCCTTGTATTATCACAGATAAAGGTGGGCTAGAATTTTTTCTCCTCGGTCCTACCAGTGAGAGGAAAGCTCTTAAAGTGAAGGATCTTGGGGGTCGACAACCTTTTATGCACGCGATGTCAGCAACAGGCTACAGTTTCTGTGATCTGGGGACCCTTTTGAGGATCAAGGAAGGTTTGCAAGAGATGTGATCCACCTGGCTAAGAGGGATAAAAGCATCTTTGCCAGCAAGCTGGCCAATCTGATCAGGAGAACTTTAAACTGAGAATGGCAGGGAAAAAAAGGATGGCCAATAATGAAATGAAGTGGTAGATCTGGATGAAAAAAAAAAAAAAAAAAGGTATCTTAACAAGTAAGATGGGGTCACCCCAAGTGTGTGCATCATATTCAGGAGACTAACCTCAAGACCTGCTACAGAGGTAAAATTTTGGGGCTTGACATAACCAGACACCAAGAATTCAGCTAAAATTGCATGTATTATTTGTACTGACACTCCCTCTTCAGAAGAAGTGAATATCTGCTGAGGTCCTGGACAAGGTGCAAAACAGCCAGTCACTAATGTCATTCACTGGGGTCAATTTTGTTTAACATCTTTATTGATGATATGATGATTATCTCCCTGAGATGTACTGGAGTCTCCTTCTGGAAAGAAATTTAAAACCTGACTGGACACAACCCCAGGCAATGTTCTCTAGGTAATGCTGCTTTGAGAAGGGTGTTCATACTCAATGACCTCCAGAGGTCAGTGCAACTTCAACTTTTCTATATTCTGTGATTTCTTTAATATTTTTGCATTCTTTTGGAAATGATTAGTTTTTAGAAGCTCTGAGTTTTAATATTATGATTTTTAATTAGAATACACATTTTCTTCCTTGTAACTTGATTTTCTATTCTTTCTTATGCCAATTTATAAAATTAAGAATTTCAACTTGAACTCATCTCGTCTCTGACACATGCTGGCTTTTTCTCACTTCCTGATTCCTATTTCATTATCTTATACAGTTATTCTTTTCCCACCCTGCTGATTTACACTGAGCTTTGGGTTTGGTTTTTGTGTATTATCTATGTATGTACATGTTCATAGTACATGCTAAAATAATGTATGAATGCATTGTTTGGGTTTTTTTACACACACATATATATAAAAATTTGTACACATATATATGGGCAACAAACAGAAAACAAAGGCAAAGAAAAAAATACATGTAGTTTCTTCATATAAAATAACACTTTGTCTATCATAATGTTAGGAAGGTAAAAATTTAGTTTGTTCCAGAATATTTATTTTATTACTATTAGTAATTTACCATGACCTCAAATAAAAAGCATAATAACTAGCTGGTTAACCAAAAATTCTTGTAGGTCTTGAAATCAACCTGAGTGCTGAGTAAGAAATCTCAGAGGTACGACCATTTATGAAGTAAGCACAAAATGCACTTCTCAGTTTAACTCAAGATTTATGTACCTTGTGTGACTTTAAATTTTAACAAATCAGCCATAAATATTTATTCTAAGGGGACAAGAATGATATCTCTTAGGGTACAAAAATTTGTGCCATTCTGACACTTAATTCTACAATCGTAACTCTTTTCTATGTCACCATTGTTTGTTAAATTATTGGAAAATGACATCTCTCTTGGAGACTATGGTCCCATTAGATCTTTTAAATTTTATTCCAAATTCTTTTGACTACAGTGATGATATGTTATGTACATTAATATTATATCTCATGATGTTTTCTAAAATCAGTAAAAGAAATAAAGACTTTATTTTCACGTCCAATGAAAGATAGAGTATTTTTTACTGTATGAAGAAAAAACAAAGAACATCTTAGTCTTGAGCCGTAAACAATTGTTAAATTGAGAACACTTGTAAGCTACATTCAAATGGATGGAAACATCTATTGTATAGCGAAAAATGCAAAGAAATATACACATAACAATGCTGAAAAGAAGGGATTTGTTAAATTCCATTACATTTTGAGAACTGAGGATGAAGTGGGTTATTTTTATATTTATTATATATATATATGTTTAGATATTATATATTCAATGTATATTATAAAGTGTCTGTTTATTTACATTTCTATGGATCTAACCTAGAAAACTAAAAAAATTCACAAAACTACCCCCCCCCTCAAAACTCACAAATCCAAAAACATGGAATTATTTATTTTTTAGAAAGTTGGAAGGCAAAATAGTAAGACATTTACAGAAAAGACCTAAATGATCGTGATAGCACTGCTTTACTAGCGAATGTTTTGAGAACTACATATCTTTAATATTTGAAGTGTGCCTTTTTGTTTATAAGTAACTTCCTTCAAAGACATCTACATTTCATCTTCAATAATCAGATAAAATTTATTTTAAACTTGTGGTCTACCATATATTCTTCTGTCTTCAGGGACATTCAAATGTGAAGCCACAGGCTGGTAGATCAGTGCATGGAAGATCTGTATAGCAAGACAGGTGTTTGTATCCACATATCCTTACTCCTTTATCAGCTCTACTTGAATAAAATAGAGATGTCACAGCATGTAACTCAGATGTAATTCACATATAAAGGCATCAGAATCAAACCTTTGATTTTTAGTTTTAATGCAAATAAATGCTGCTTTGTAGGTGTGAGACTCAAAAGCTTTCTGGTTCCTAAGACCGACATCCAAATGGAAAAGGTCCGCATCCTAAGAATGAGAACCGGTTGTATAACATCCTTTCTTACTTCCTCTCATTTCTTGCTCTTTTAATAGAACTTTAATGTACAAGGAAGAAACTTTGATGGATTGAGAACCAGTTGTATAACATCCTTTCTTACTTCCTCTCATTTCTTGCTCTTTTAATAGAACTTTAATGTTCAAGAAAGAAACTTTGATGGATTCGGACAAATGCCTTCACACAAAGGACTAGAATTACACAGCAAAGAACATCTCGTTTCCCATAGGTATGTATTTTATGGTATGTTTTAAGAATATTGCTCCATAGCTTCTTGTTTCTTTCCACACTATCAGGTCCCTTGTAAAGGCCTTAAAGGACTAACTTATTCTCAGTATCTTCCTTTCAGTTAGCTACATGTAAGTGTTCTGAGGTATCACATTCTGCCAAAACAATTAGAAGTTTGTCTCACCAATGGTTATCAAAGCTGTGTTAAAAAGTAAGATATTTTAGTGAAATTCAGTATGGATTTATTTTAAGAGATGCAGAAGAAATTACATTTTTAAAATTTATTTTCCTTTAAAATATCCATCTGACATTTCTTATATAATTCATTTTAGCATACTGGGAGGGAAATTTTGGAAATGTCTTTTATTATCCATTAATTTTATTATTTGAATTAACTTTGTTTATATAGCAAATATCAGAATATCTTAAAAACCTTTCTCTCCTAGCTGTCAGAAAATTTCTTCCCAGCAAGCTACAATCATATGCATTTAGTTATATCTTTTAATTTTTATAATTATTTTATAGGTAATCTATTCTGTCATTTATGTATTGGAGACTTGTGAAGACTTTCATTTTCTTTGATTTAGAGACTTTTGATAGATGAAGAAATATTGTCAATTAGTTTATTTCACATAGAGATCTGACAAGATAAAGCTAATAAATTTCTGTCATCGTATGACAATAGGTGTCTTGCACGATTACTCATGAAACAGTCGATGTTAGTGATACTAAAAATGATATCCAATTTCTGAAAGCTTATTAGTTAAAGTTTAGAAATTTGAGGTAGTCACAGCAAAGAGAGCTATCGGCTATCTGTAAGTTATCAGTTATATAAGATTTTGTACACAACAGAAGTGATCCAAATAAATCTAATGTTTTTGATCAGAAAATTATTAATTCTCTGCAAATTAATAGTGATATCACCCCTAAAAATACACTTGTTTGTGTTGCACAACATGTTTATGAGCATCCATATGTGATGGACAACACTAATTGTGGGTCATTTTAACTACCTTAAGTAAAAAGCTGTAGGTCAATGAGAGTTTTTTTTTTAAGAGGTGGGGCACCTCAGCTACTGATTTCAAAGCTTTTTGTATAATTATACATTTTATGTGGATTTACTTATTTGTGTTTTGAAAGACTTAAATATTTTCTTAAATGCAATATTTAAAAAATAAACTTTTTGTAAAAAGACCTGTTATAATTTTTGTTATAGTTTTAGAATTAAATTATTTTCCGTTAAAATCTATATCTACAGTCTAAAATATATTTGCAGAGTTTGATGATCAAAATTCTGAACAATTGAGATAAAAAGACCTATTCATTTGTCTGACAATCCAGTATTTGTTTTTTCTATAATAGGTAACTTTTTTCAAAACCAAGAGCCTATTTTATGTAGAATCCATTTAGATTCTTCTTTGATGAATAGACACAGACAATTCCTGATCTTTTTTTAGCCACTGTACAATCTTCCTGGAAATACTATTACATCTTTTATTCTTTCTTCACATTTCATTATGTATATATTGCCAATAAATATAGAAGAAGATTAAATATCCAATTACTGATAAACTGTCTCTGTTTGTCATTTTTTTTTATAGCTCCCACACATATCTAATTTATGAGAATGCTTAAAATGGTATATGAACTCTTTCTATTCCTATGTGGTACCTTTTGATTGATTGATTGTTTCTTATTCCTCTTCTCCAAACGTGCTTAAAAGTTCATAATTTCTGAACACCACAGTGGCTTTTCTTCAATTGAGTAACAATAAATATTACTTCTGGAAAAAAAAAGAACAAGCTTTTTCATAATGAAAGGAAGTGATGCAGGTGAGGTTTAAATATCAGAAAAAGAAATACAGAAATTGTAAAGTAGAAATAAAAAACAAACAAACAAAAACTCCACAAAACAACAAAACAAAAAGCCCAAACCAAAAAAACTCCACACACCCAAAACACCTAAACCAAAAGAAAACAAAATAAAACCAAACCAAAAGAAAAATCTCTTGTCAAAGAGATTAGGCAAATTAGATCCTGCAAGGACACTAGCACACCAGAAAAACCGAACTGAGCATAACAAATAGGTCTAGTAATTTAGCTTTATTCTATATTTAAACATTTTGATGAGTTAACTGTGCTGTATATTAATATGAAAAATAAATTTAATAGTTTACATGATATTGGTAATAATTATATACTCAAGATCAGGAATCACAGATCACAGCCGACAGCTCAGATGAAGTGCCTCTACATGAATGCATGCAGCATGGGCAACAAACAGGAGGAGCTACTGTGCAGCTGGAGAGCTATGACATAGTGGCCATAACTAAGCCTGAATGTGAATGAATCCTATGACTGGAGTGTAGCTATTGAGGGCTACAAGTTGTTCAGAAGGGACAAGCAAGGAAGGTGGAGGTGTTGCCCTCTATATTAAGGAATGGATATAGATTGAGGAGGTGTCCCTAACGCCCTCCCCGGGGGCAGATGAGGAAAGAATCAAGAGC
>VXBJ01002643.1:0-75547 GCA_013400055.1 Nycticryphes semicollaris | reverse complement strand
CTGAGCTAGATTCAGTGTTGAATTTATACCTTATTTTTCCACTTTTCAGTGCAAATGTAAATTTTTAATCTTGAAGCAACCTTCAAAACCTCTGTCAAAACAGTTTAACTGAAACTTCTATTGGAAGTAACTAAAAAGGTTGGTGTGAAGTACTTCAAAATAGTGTTCAGTGGCCTCCTGAATTCCTTCTAGTGTTTATTTTCTTCTGTCTGACTTGGAGCAAGAAAATTTTCTGAAATCTTCAGGNNNGAAATCTTCAGGCCTGGAGGTAGGAATGAACTGTGGATGAGACAGTTTTACTTGCAGCCCTTCATGGGATGCTTTTGCTGTGCTGAGCCCTTTTGGTAGCTGTGGGGCAGTGACTGGCTTGCGGAACAGTGGCACAAGGTGTTGGAATGATGGCATCGCGAGGGGCTCAGCTTGCCCCACTCTGGCTGGGAATGGGGGTGGGCTATGGCAGATGGAGCTGTGCATGGTGGGACCCTTGTGGCTGTGATTCAGGCTGTCCCTGTCTCTGCTGCGAGCGCAGTAGTTGGTCACCAGCCCTTGCAAAGCCACTTGCCATTCTGCTGCTCCCGCGAGTTCCTTGCACCCTGGCCGGTAATCTTTACTTTGATTAAAAATGAAAGGAGTTTAAACCTCTTCTTGCTGTGTAGAGTGAGAATGGGGCTTCTAAAGGCAAAAAGACCGGTATCTGTATTTTATTACTCTCATTTTAGTTTTTTTCCTGTTACTAATCTCATTATGCTTAGGAATATAAATTTAGGTTGGCACAAATTTGTATTGCT
The DNA here is from genome assembly GCA_013400055.1 of Nycticryphes semicollaris. NCBI lineage: Eukaryota > Metazoa > Chordata > Aves > Charadriiformes > Rostratulidae > Nycticryphes > Nycticryphes semicollaris. The sequence goes on along the minus strand of VXBJ01002643.1, from coordinate 74,759 downwards.
AAAATATTTTACCTTAAGTTCTTAGAAGCTCTCTCCATCTGTGAGGATAATACTAAGTATTAATTAACTAGCTAATCCTATGCAGTGCTTGGAAAACATAAAACATGACATAGAAGCAAGTCCAAAGTGTGATTCCAACCTAATAAAAGCAAACCTGTCCTTTTTCCAGAGGAGAAAGCTTTGAGATTTTTTTTTCCCCCCCTCTCCATTGAGAACAGCACTCGGCTGGCTTCAAATATCTGCTTGAAGCTGCAAATCACTCTTTCAATCAGAGAGAGTGAAGTGAAGTCAGAATGAAAGGTGGCCAGGAAAATATAAGCTCGCTGCTGGGCGCTTCTGCCCAAGAGAGGCCAGTGGTTTTTCCTCTGTCCTTCCCAGGGCAGCATGTCTTGCAGGCAAATAGCTGGAGATCTGAGATTACATGATGGTTCTTCTGCCCTGGCACTGATTTTGGCTCATTGGGTCCTCTTCCCCTCTTTACGTGTGGCTCTTCCTGACTCCTCATCTTGGTGTGTTGTAATCATTTAAAAAACAACCAATTCACCCACATATTTAGCAACAAACCCACTTTCCTGTCACTGGTGGGAGTTTGTCTTTGCGGTGTGGAAACTGCTGTGTCCCTGGCTGTGGCATTAGGATTCAGGCAGTGTTGGAGGAGGCTCAGGAGTGAGCACACATAAATAAGGAGCCAGAGTCTGTATTGACAGGCTGGCAGCTGTCCCACTGCTTGTCACCACCACAGTGTCCTCTACTGCAGCCCAAGGCTGGCAGGCAGATATTTCAATGATGTGGGGCAGGGTGTGTAGGACAGACAAAACAAGTTTGGGGGCAGCCCTAAAGCCCAGGTGGTGGTGACGAAGGGTGAGGTCAGCAATGGAACAGGGGATCAGCTCTGGGGAAGAAGCAGGTCCCTGGCTCATGCAGGGTCTCCTCCGGAGATATCCAAAACCCACCTGGATATGTTGCTGTCCAGCCCGCTCTAGATTGTAGTGAACTTTCCTTGGCAGGAGGTTGGACTTAGATGATCTCAAGAGGTCCCTTCCAACTCCTATGATTCTGTGGCTCTAATGCAAGAAGCAGGGGGAGGGTGGGCTTCCATTGCTCTGCATGACAGGAGGCTGTACATCCACCTATAGATCATGGGCTGGGGATTTGGAGAGCTTTTAGGGGTATCCTGAAAGACTGGGGGGTGTGGTGGGGAGGTGTGTGGCTTACCCCTACATCACATGGGTGTTTTGGAAAATCTTGCCTCTACTGCTTGTATTTGCACAGATTTTGGAGAATCCTGGCTCTGTTTGCCTCCAGACAATGCCAAGTGAAATGATTATCTTCTAATATTCTCCTGAAGTGCCAAGCTTGACATGAGCATGTTCATTGCACTCATGCTATGTATTCACAACTGCTAATCTGGTCTCTCGCTTCTCTCTCTGCCTTCAGAAGGGATCATTAAGGTGGCGTGGGTATAACCAGGGCCAGCACTGGTGCCCTGTGTCCCTTTAACCTTCCCTCTGTCAGCACTGCAGAAGGTGTCTGTGCAAAATTGGAGGGGGGTAATTAGTTTCTGGTTGGTGATGAAATCTGTCTTTGTGTGCCAGCAAGTGTAGCCCAAAGCTGGAGCTCACTGAGGCAGTGACTGCCAGGTGGAAGGAGGCAGGGTGGGACCTGTCACCATGCTGCAGGGTGGCTGTTATCATGTTGGCACAGGCTTGGAAGACCAATCTGCCTCCTGCTCCTTCTTTCCATTGTGTTGTCGAAAGCATTTAGGCTGAGCCAGCCATTGGGAGATGACAAGATCTCTTGTCTGGACTCTGCAAGGGGATGAAGTCAGGGTGAAGGGTTGGATGTGGCAAAGGAGCAGTGTCACTGCAGAGAGGACAGTGCTGGGGGGAGCACAAACCAAACCAGATTGTTCTTTATCCACCCAACCCTTCCATCCTGCCCTTTCTAGTAGTCAAGTTATCTTGAACACTTTTCTTGTAGCAATATTCTCTGCATCAGTCAAGGGTGGTTGGGTTACCTGGAGGAGTTGGGTTACCAGTTTTGTTGGGACTGGTGCAGGTGATGCACAGCTTTTGCTTTGTTTAGCAGGAGTTAAAGTCAATATATTTCTATGTAGCATTTTCTACTGGGGAAACAAACACCAGAGCTTAGTGATTATTATAAACCTTGCTGCTGGAGTATGTGTGTGTCCATGGTGTGGACACTTGCACTGTGCCCACCCACATGGTGAAAGTCCTGAAGACATCCATGCTTCCAAAGCCAAATCCACAGCCATGACCAATCCAACAACACCCCTCTAAACAGCATGTGGCTGCGGTGGCTGGGGTATTTGGTTGTCACAGCTGATCTAGTGTGTTCATTTGGTTCTTCTGGCCCATGGGGGCTCTAGTCCATCTGATACAGATCTGAGCACTGTGCTTGCCATCCCCATGTATGTTGGATCCAAGTGTTATGGGTGGTTGCCAAGCTCCCAAGGGATCCTGGAGGCTGGAGCTGTGCTAGCCATCTTGGTGTTGCCCTGGATGGTCATAGGCAGGTCAGGCCTGGGTTGAAACTTCCCTGCAGCAAGTGAGACGGTCTCTCTGGGCTGTGCTGCAGGGAGATGGGGAGAAGCAGCAGCCAGTGACTGTGCAGAAGCTGTAAGCACCTGCCAAATTATCAGGCTGGAGCCTGGAATTTGTCTTGTTCAGGAAGCGATTTGGATCTCCACCTCATGCAGCATGGGGGCTGTTGGACCAGCAGCCTGGTTCTTTGAGCCAGCCTTGCAGCCAGTGTCTGTCCCACGGAGGGATGCTGCTGAAATGTAGGGTTCTGTGTGTCAATGTATATGTGAATGTCTCCTGGGATGGATGGGAAGCTCCTCAGAAACAGCTGGAGCCGCTGCAGAGAAGCTAAAGGTATTGTGCTGGCTCTGCCACGTATTCCACAGACTTTTGCAGAGAAAAGTAATTTATTTGTAGGTGTCCCTCAGGCCAACAGGCTGGCTTTTGGCTCCTGTGTTTGCTGAGATGGTGTCAGCCACTGCTGTGATGCTGGCTGCAGTAGGTGAGGGAGCTACCAGTGCTTGTACCCTTGGAAGATCCACACCCCATGTGTGCGTGTGCCACAGGAAGCCTCCCTAGCACAGCAAAACCCAGTGGACTCTGTGATCTGGCTGACAAAGCACAGCAGCCCTTTGGGCAACTTGTGGCTGGATCAGGGCCGGAGCACTGCTGGCGTTTGCCTGTCAGAGAGGCAGTGCTGTTCTGCCATTACAGCACAGCCCTGAATGCTGACACCCTTCCTGACTTCAAATCAAGCTCCCACACTCTCTCCTGCTTTCAGTGCTTGCTGTTTTTCTTCGCTGTTTTCAGCCCTGCAAAACACTGAGTGCAAACTGGGATGCACGGGGTGATAAACTGAGGTTGGGGATAGAGGTGTGATGTGAACCATGGGATCTAGTGGTCAGCACAACATATGGCCAGTTGGGGCACTGACCCTCAGTGTCACCTTCCAAGCAGCCTCCAACCATCTAGTTCATAGAATGGTTTGGGTTGGAAGGGACTTTAAAGCCCATCCGGTGCCACCCCCATCCCTGGGCTAGGAAGCCTCCCACCACACCAGGTTGCTCCAAGCCCCCTCCAACCTGACCTTGAACCCATCCAGGGATGGGGCAGCCACATCTCTGGGCAACCTGGGCCAGGATCTCACCACCCTCATTCGCCTTCCTGCATCCCTGTGAAATCATCCATGAAAACAGCATGGAGAGGTGTTGAGATGAGCAAGAAGTGGGAAGCACTGAGGTCCAACATCAATGGTGGACAACTGGAGTGCCAATAGCCCAGTTACCCAGTGTCAGTGAAGCCCTGCTTTTCATTGCAGGAACTATCTCTAGAACAACCTGTCTACTATGAATATTGTAGTAATGTAGTAGAGTCTATTGGTCTTGAATTGGTGTTAGTATTTGAAAAGCTTGCATTACTCTTTGAAAACCCCAGATCAAAAGAAGTACTTTTAAATAAATCCAGCCAGGTAGATCAGCGAGTTGGAAAAGGTGCTCCTCAGTAGCATAAACCAGGGGGTTATAATGCATGAAGTCAATTTTGGACCTGAACACGGACAGCAGAAAATCGAAGAGTGTGAGGAATTTAAAAGGGGATCTGAGGCCAAGTGTTGCCTGAGTGCCAGGAGTTGTAAAGCAAGAGACTATTTTATGCAGTGCTGCATGAGGAGAGACTTGCTGCCCAGACAAAACGCTTCTGATTTTGCTGCAAGCCAGGACCTTGATTTGCCCCTTGTCCTGGGAGCAAGGCTGGGGCAGGGTCCCCATCCAAACTATGCCATGCTGGGACCAGCTTTCCACTCCTTCCTCTTCCTGCCCTTCGTGTTCAGACTTGGCAAGTGGCACCTGCTGGAAATTCCACAGCAGAGCTCTGATAATAGCCCAGGAGAGTCCTGCCTGCTCTACCACCACTACCTCTGAGCAGGGTCACTCCTGCCCACCAACAGGCTAGGTCCATCCCAGCAACAAATGTGCTAGAAAAGCTGCTGCTTTCAACCTTCAGACTGGCTTCAAGCAGTAAATAAACTAAGCAAGCAGACCTGGAGCCCCTGGAAAGAGCAGTATCCCCTTGGTGGCTCTTGGAGGTATTAAGTGCTGCTCCTCAAGGTTGGAAATGCTACTTGAGACATGTGGTCTTTGCCGAAGATAGTCATCAGCAGAAAGAGGTCTTGGGAGCCCAAAGTGGGTGTTGTGGCTGCTGAACCATACTTCTTACTGTCTGCATGGTATCTCTGCAGAAATTGGAGTATAGACTCAGATTTTGATGATGTGATATTTTTTGCTGTTCATCTTGGGTTGTACTACTACATCTTGGACTACTATCCAAGTAGTAAATATCTGCTCTTCCATCACCCAGAATGCTGGAGCAATCTGTGGAAAGGTCATAGAATTGTTTTTAAGTCCCTTGGTATTGGTAAGGTCAGGGGGGAAGAAATACCAGGGCAAATGTGTGGTGCCTTGGAACCGTGTTGGGATAAAGGTTTATCAGCCAAGGGGCTGGGAGGTGCATCCACAGCTCTGGGAAATGAAGCAGTTGGATACAGTGTTTAAATGCCTGTGGCATCCTGTCTCTGCGCTAACCTTCCAGCAGGCAGCGGTGGGACCTTTTCTAGGGTAGTTCCCATCCCTGGGAGCCCTTGTCACAAGCCACTGCTCGTGCTGGCCCATTACCAGTGTCTCAGCTCCACATTAATCTGATGTGATGTGCCACATCTGTCCCTGTCGCAGTGCAAGCGTGGCCCATGCTAGACAAGGTAGTGCTAGACCTGTGAGCCCTCCTGGCACGGAGTCACCTCGCACCAGCTGGAGGTACTTTTGTTGCAGGGCTTGTGCCAGTTTTCTCCCAGACATAAACTTGGAAGCGCTTTTTGCTGCTCTAAATGTATGAGGATTTCTGCCAGTCGCCTAATGTCACGTGGAAATCCACTTCCACACACATACCTGTTTATTACTGGACAAGAAAATGATCCTAATGTGAACTTGGCCAAACTTCTCTGCTTTGGGAGATTGATGCAAAATTGGAGCATGTGCTTCCTCAAAAAGTCCAGTTTAAAGAAAACTCTTTCACCTGCAGGCTGGCTGTGGTTGGAAAGCATCTCATCTGGGCTTGGAAGTAACTGTCTGCAAGTGTTAGTTGGGCAGCCTTTAGGAGGCACTCCCTGCCCACAGCACCATGTGCACCTACTCATGTGTCTGGGCATGTTGTGTTGTCCATAGGAGCCCCTCTGCTGTGAGGACAGGGGGCTTGGGGGGATTCAGCCTGGAGAACAGAAGGCTCTGGGGAGACTTTAGAGCCCCTTCCAGTCTCTAAAGGGGCTCCAGGAAAGCTGGGGAGGGACTCTTGATCAAGGAGGGCAGCTCTAGGGTGAGGGGGAAGGGCTTGACACTGGAAGAGGGGAGATTGAGATGAGATGTGATGAAGAACTTCTTTGCTGTGAGGAGGGTGGTGAGACCTGGTCCAGGTTGCCCACAGAAACTGTGGCTGCCCCATCCCTGGATGGGTTCAAGGTGACACTGGATGGGGCGCTTTGAGCAATGTGGTCTGGTAGGAGGTGTCCCTGCCCAGGGCAGGGGGTGGCACTGGATAGTCTCTAAGGTCCCTTCCAACCCAAGCGATTCTGTGGTTCTATCTGCAGTCAAATCTGAAAGCGTTTAGTCCCTCAGCTCTGCTCTGGCTTTAGCCCATCTTTATCTTCTGACTGAGCAATTCCAGTGGTGCAATTAGTGCTGAGCATCTCTGGGGGCTGGTTCTCCCCCTGCCCCCGGCATAGGGTGCTGCCCTCCATGCATGTCTGCTCCCTGTGTGCAATCCCCGGGCTGAGGGGTGGCACACGGCTGGGGGATCCTTGCTGTTAAATGGAGAAGGAAAACCTGCACTTTAAACAGGATCCCTGGTGAGGGCAAAACACCAGAAGCAGCCCAAATTGGTAGTGGGCAGTGACTGAGGTGGGGGGTGAGCATACGAGCTGCTTTGGCTGGCTCAAACATGGATCCAGCTCCTGCCTGCTCAGCCTCGAAGGCCACAACCCACTTCCCTGGGGTGAAACCAGGGTACAGGCTGTGCTGTCCATGCTCCCCTGACGAGCTGCTTCAGATCTGTTTATAGACACCTGTGAAGTCCTCAGTCTGCTGAAGTAAAAGACTAAACTCCTGTTGACTTCAAAGGCAGGAGAATTTCACACTGAGCCTGCATCTCCTACCCCCTCCTCCTCAGATCCCCCTCCTGAATCTTTAGATATCCTTCTCTTTCAACTCTGGATGATTTGTATGGTCTGGAACTATATTTGGGTTGGAAAAGGCTGTGTTTGCCCCCTAACATTATTTGATGAGCAATTTTAAGCTGGGTTTTGCATCAGTTGTCAAAGGGCTGTGTCATGCGTAGGTGCTGTCAGATGTGCTTCCTATAGGGAGCTGCTCTGAGAGCAGATGTGTCTGAAGGCATCTGTGCCCTCAGGTTTTGGTTTTTTTTCTTTTCTTTTCTGGATTTTAGATTTGTTCTGATGTGGAAATACATTCTGTTTCTCTCCCTATAGACCATTGGTGGAGCCCAGGGAATTTCTTTCAAGGGCAGTCCCAACCCTGGCTGTTTCCAGCTCAACTTGATTCAAATCATCTCCATGGAACCTCCCAGTTTTGACAAATCTCTAATTTCTACCTGGAAACTGTTTAGCTCTGAACTTTCCCAGCTACCAGTGTTGTATATAGACTCTAGGAAACAACCAAAGAAACACATTCTCCTTTCCCCCTTGTCTCCTGAAGACACCTGTGAGGCAGCCAGGCATGCTGGGCTGCCTCCGAGGAAATGCAGCTTGTTCTTCTGGAATTATTTTGAATGGGCATAGTCTCACTGAAATCAGAAACTGAAATGCTCCCTCTAATTAGAATAGAAGATTTTCTCTGGCACTTCATATTTTCTCTCAGCTTCACAATATTCTGATAATTGCAGCTTTTCCCCCCATCCCTCTGGCTTTAATTCGCAGCCCATCATGCTGTTGGTTAAGAGAATCAATCTTTAAGGTCATTACCTCAAGCTCTTTCCCAATATGTTCTCCTGTTGTTTGAATAGATTGTGGTGTTCTTCCTTCACATCTTTATTTTTCTCCTCCGTGGCTGATTGAGACAAATTACTCCAGGGTGAGGAACAAACCTGAGGCTGTGTCCTCAGTGCCAAGCATCACCAGCTCCAGCGAGCATAAAGCAGCCCCCAAAAAAACCCTGTGCCCTCTGAAGCTTTGTTCCCTGAGAGCATCTGGTGATGGTATCATGGAGTTTGTCACTGCAGCTCCACCAGGGAGTTGGTATTTCTGCAGCTTTGATGCCGAAACACAAAGGTGGGCCCAGGAAACAAGGGATGCAGAACATTCCTCCACGGGTGCTCAGCACATCAGGGCCCTGCCAGCCTTGGGTGGGAGGGTCACCAGTAAAACCCACCTCTACTGCTGGGTTTGCACAGAAATCCGCAGGTTTTTTCCCGCAAAACCCACCACAGTGTGATCTCAGCCTGGAGAAGGCTCCAAGGAGACTTAGAGCCCCTTACAGTCCCTAAAGGGTCTCCAGGAAAGCTGGGGAGGGACTTGTGATCAGGGAGGGGAACCATAGGATGAGGGCAAAGGGTTTGACACTGAAAGAGGGGAGATTTGGATGAGATGTGGGGAAGAACTTTGGTGTGAGGAGAGTGGTGAGACCCTGGTCCAGGTTGCCCAGAGAAGCTGTGGCTGCCCCATCCCTGGAGGGGTTCAAGGCTGGGTTGGAGGGGCCTTTGAGCAGTGTGGTCTGGTGGGAGGTCTCCCTGCCTGGGGCAGATGTTGGCACTGGGGGTGCTTTAAGGTGCCTTCCAACCCGAACCATTCTGTGATTCTATGATAAGCAAGTGCTGGAACCCCAAGCTGCAGAGCTGTCCTGAGGACATCCCTCCCTGCCCACCTCTTTGCTCCCGTGACTTCAGCCAAGATCTGAGCTGGGGCTGCCTCCTGCTTCACTGCCTTTCCCTCTTGCGAGAAATCAGAGGTATCTGTATCCCTGCCGTGATACACTTTATCTAATTGGCGTGGTGTGACCCAAAGCAAACAGGGAGATGTTACCTGTCGCAGGTCAATGTGATCTCTAAGGGCTCTTGGGCTCCCCAGGGCCACGTGGCTGCTGATGCAGCATTGGTGCAAGGTAAGGGACGGGCAGTGTCAGAAGAAAACCGTGATATGGCTTCTCATTTCCTCTGCCCTTTGGCGTGTGGCAAGGGCAGTTCAGTGTAATATATAATTATAGCTGTGTGGTGAACGGGGCTGTGGATTGGGAAGAGTTTTCCCTTCTGCCTGCTGGCCATAAATCACCTCTCGAGGCCGAGTGCCACCTGTAAAAGCTGAAGCTTTTCTCGGCATCCCTAGTGGGTGGTAGCACTGCACAAGGCTCTGTTTGTATGCAGGCAAACCTTCCAATAATTCCACGTGTCATGGATTCATATTTATTTATAAAGGCTCAAAATCTGACTATGCTGTCATGGTTTCAGCCAAAATTATCAAAACCAGACTGACAGGTGGCCCTTCCCCTCCCAAAACCCCAAAAAAAAAAAAGAAACAGGAGAGGAAGAGATAAGGAGATTTACAAGTTTAGAATGAACTCAACTAATGAAGTATTAATACTAAAATGAAAAAAAAAAAAAAGAAAATAATTAAGTAGATACAATATGTACAAAACTGTATCAAGCTCCCAGGATGTTGATCACATCACCAGCAGGCATCGGGAACAGTCCCAGACTGGACTCGGTGACCGACAGGAGCTGGATTCCTGATCTGGAGTCGGGAACGCACGGATCGGGATCAAAGGCAGATGAACAGACAGGGTCCTCCTTGGACATTGGCCATCAAAGGAAGAGAGTTGACCCTTTGATCCCTCAGCTTTTCTACTGAGCATGATGCGGATGGGATGGAATCCCCCAGTTGGTCAGGTTTGGGTCCCCTGTCCTGTCCGCTCTTCCCCACAGGGGTGACCCCTTGACGGGGCAAATACTGAAATTCCCTGCCCTTGGTTGTTTTAGCAATAAGTAAAAGCCAGGGCCTCTCTGCACCATCCCTTGGTGTGATCAGGTCTGGTCACCCTGAGAGTGAACAGTTTCTGAACAATCTGCTGTTAAATTCAGTGTTTGGTTACTTAGAAGAGGCCCAGCTAAAAAAGTATAATTGTAAACCAGAAAATTGGTTCTGTTTTACCTCAAACCAGGACACTGTACCTTTACTGCTGCTGTGAACCTTGCTGCTCTTCACCTCCTCCTGCCTGGGAGGCAGCTTCAGGTTGTGGTGCTGCTGCCACTGTATGGGGGTTATTTTTATTTTCCTGGTGGCAAGGGCTGTGGAAGCGCCTGTGGGTCTGAGGTGTGCTGTTGTAGTCACAGTCTTTTGGGTTGTCCCAGGGGCTGGGGGGCATCTCGTGTCCCACAGCAGTGGCTGCTGGTGAGGGACAAATCTCTGAGCCAAGTTAAGCATCTAGCAAAAAACTGTCCACAACCACAAACATTTTTTTTTTAATGTTTTAGCTGTTCACTGCAAATATCCAAAAAGAAGGGAAAGTGTTTAAAGACTGGAAATGTGAAGTGTCAAGTGAAGTGTTTATTTTAACTCCCCCCCCCCAGCCCCTTTTCCCTGTTCCTTTGAAGTGCAGTGAGCTTTTATAACCTCCTTTGGCCACTGTCTAGATGGTGTTAAGGATGGTAATAACTGTCTTTTTGAGGGTGGAAAGAGAAAAAATTAGTCAATATGTGCTGGAGAAATTGCTGCTGTTCTTCTTCTCAGTGTCTGATCCCATTTCCCAGAGGACAAAGACCAGAACAGGCAGAGCAGGGGAGGGAACGGCAGCAGCTGCCTGGTTTGACCCATCCTGGCTGCCTGCAGAGAACCCCTACCCACTCCCCATGGAGGGGAGGGCAGTGGCACTGGGCTCCCCCTCCCAGGGCTCCAGCCACCCGGGGAGGTAGCAAGGAGCATTTGGGAACCAGGGCACAGAAATTCCTGCCCCTCCAGGACAGTGCTGTGCCCTCTGTGCCTGCTCTCCACCCTGGGGGAGCAGCATCAATCCCCAGTTTGGCTGCCAAAGCCACTGGTCACCGCTCATTTGGTGCCTTTGCTGAAATGTCAAAAACTGGATGAAATAATATTTTTTCCTGCAGTGTGCGTAATCCCAGTGGATCAAGCACAAAACCCATAGTAAAGGACACATCCTCCCAGCCCTCTTATTTGTGTGCTGTCCCCATCTCTCCTTAGTGGGGATTTATTCCTGCAAGGGTGGGTGACCTGCCCAGGCTGCGAGGTGGGCAGCTCTGGGTGCCACTGTATCACCTCCATCCTGCCAGGACCTGCTTCCCAGCTGGGTAAGAAATCAGCTTCTCAGCCAATTCCCTGTTCCTGACTTAATTTGGATCCAGCAAAAGCAGGGCAGGAAGAATTGCTTGCTCAGCAGTCACCTTCGGGTGCCACCCTGTGATGCCACCTCTCCTGAGGCTGGGACTGGTGTTTACTGCCCCAAAGCTTCTACAGCCACAGGTCCCACCCTGTAAATGCATGTGTATGGTGATTATTTCTTTTTTTTTTTCCATACGCACACTGTGCCAGTGGATAAACGTGGAGAAGGTGATGTTCAAAGCCAGGCATGGGGCCGGCAGCACCGGGAGGCTCCCTGGTATTTGTTTGCTTTCCTTCATTCCTCTGGTTGACTTTGCAGGAGCAATACGCGCGCGCAGGGGACCTGAATACAGATGTCCCTGAGCGGCTGGGAGCTGAATCATGCGTTGCCTCCTTTCTTCTCTTTTTTTTTTTTGCCTTCAAACCCAGACCCTGCTGACATTGAATTAAGGGCTTTTATTATCACTTGTGCAGGGATTTTTCTTTTTCTCTCTGCAGAGCAGTGGCTGTGCAGCCATGTACAGGCGAGCTGCCACCCCGACTGTCCCACTATTAATAGCTGCTTTTCTCTTTCACATGTGAGGCCCAGCACCTTTATTGCGGGTGAGAAGCAGCTCTCTGGATGTGCTGTAGGTGTTTCCAATTCTCCCAGCAATGTCTTCTCCTATTCCAAATTCTTGCTGCCTATTTTTATTTCCTTTTATCTCAAATCCTTCTTTTTTTCCCCACCCAGAAATGATCCCGCCAGAGGGCGATTTTGTCGGTAATATTGCTTTTACATTTTAGACTTTTCAAGGACTAATGAACTTTATTAGATTATAATGAACTTATTACTCAGTGCTGCTGACCTGCTTTCTAAAGAACTTGAATTATTATTTGGAACAGGCCTGTTGAGGGACTGGGGTTTTTTTGGGTTGGTTTTTTTTTTTTTTTTGCGGAGCAGTGTGGTTATATTAACTATACAGAGCCAGGTTTGGGTTTTTTGCTTGACTTTAATTATCTTAGATTCATGTGAAATACAGCTGTTCTGTATTGTTGGGGAGCTGGGGAGCAGGGATGAGGGCTCCAAGTGGACTGGAGGGGCTGTGCCACGATGGGTATTTTGATTCCCATCTCTTGCCTCCCTCTGGAGCATTGTTATCCATCTCATCCCTGAGGCTCAATGCCTCCAGCTTCTGGGCTCCAGCTGAGCCAGGTCACAGAATCGCAGAGTCTTTGGGGTTAGAAAGGACCTGAGATCACAGAGTCTAACCATACAGCCCCCCTTACAGTCTCAGCCATTAGAGCATGCCCCAAAGTGTCACATCTACATGTGTCTTAAATCCCTTCAGGGATGGTGACTCCACCACCTCCCTGGGCAGGCTGTTCCAGTGCCTGCCCACACTCTCAGTCAAGTAATTCTTCCTGATATCCAGTCTAAACCTCCCCTGCTGTGACTTCAGCCCATTTCCTCTGGTCCTGTCATCATTCCCTTGGGAGGAGAGGCCAGCACCCACATCTCTACACCCTCCCTTCAGGCAGCTGTAGAGGGCAAGGAAGTCTCCCCTCAGCCTCCTCTTCTCCAAACTAAACATGCTCAGTTCCCTCTGCCTTTCCTCACAGGACTTGTTCCCCACAAGCCAAGGGATGCTTCTAGTGTAAATCCACAGTGGATTTTGCACCTCTGTGTGACTCTGAGGGTGCTTTGCCCCCAGTTTTCTTGGTGTGGGGAGTTTCTGGCTCAGCTTGAGCTCAGCCTGGGTGCAAGGGTTGCTCCAAAGGATGACTACTCCCCACTACCCCATGGGTATTCCAGCTGGTGGGTGGGTGGGCAGGTGCTGGGTAAGAACACTGGGATAAACTCAAGGATGTGGCACGGCTGGCTACAGCCATCCCACAGACATCAGTGGCAATAAAACAGAGCTATCAAATCCCTCCTGCTGGGCATGGGGAAAGGCAGCTGGGATGGGGGAGAAGACAAGCCATGGCAGCCAACAGCAGGAGGAGTGGGGTCCCAAGGCCAGCACTAATTAACAGTAGCTCCAGCCCTACACTTTCTTGCCCTGGGAGGCAAATTGCTGCCCCATTCAGGGGTCAGGAATTGGCTTGCATGAGTAAGACCCCTCCAGACGCGCTGTTCCCAGCTTGGTTGCATGTCTGCTGTGCACAACACATGGAGCAGGATCCTGGGTTAACAAGGAGACACAGCTGGAGCGTGAGCCCCTGTGGCTGTAACTTTCCATCTGCCCAGGTACCAGGTTTCTCGGTGTGGATCACTTGAGTGCTTTGTCCTCCCCATCTTCTCTGGCTCAGTAGGTTTTGGTTCCTAATTTTCACCTTTCACCGCCTGCCTTCTGCCATGTAAATCCTTGGATATTGTCTGCTGTGTGCTGCGGCTCCTCATCAATCCTGCTGCATGGCTCAGGCTGGTGTCAGTGTTTTCTCCAGCCCTTCTAGAACTCCTGAATGTCTGTGCTCTCTCACTGTGCTCCCTCTCCGCTCCGCAGCACAATGGTTTATGAGAGGTGGGGGGGATGGATGGATGGATGTGGAGTGAATGGATGAGTCAGGCGTTGGCAGAGCACCAATTCATTGCAAATCAATTTTCACCTGCCTGAAGCCTGTGCTTGCCAGTTCAGAGGAGAAAAGGGAGCGTATGTGGGAGAGGGGGCTGAGGAAAGAGCCTCCTCTCTACCAGCCAGCCGTCAGGATTTGGCTGCAGCCCTCTCTCAAGTGGCAGAAGAGAGGAACAGCGAGAGCCAGGGAGGGAGAGAAGAAAGATGGGTCCTGGCATAAATCCCCAGCCACCAAGCAGGAAGAGAAAAGCATAGGCAGAAAAGAACAAGCTGCTCCTTGCTGCATCACTTATATCTCCTGCAGAAGAGGCAGGAAAGCTGCTCAAAAAGTGCCCTGTCCAGTGGTGTTTTGCTGGTGGGTGGAGGCTGAGGTGGCTTAGTGCTACCCAGGAGGCTACAACTTGACCTAAAAAATGCCAATGGGGAGGATATCGCCTTGAAGAGGGGGCTGTAGGACTCCCTCCTGCAGCATAGCATCTCCATGGTGCTCGGGACACCTTCTTACCCCTGTGATGTGGATGTCTATAGGGGTGGGGACAACCAGAACAGGGAGCGTGTGGCTGAGAGAGGTTGAGCAGGGGTTGAGAGGTGCTGCCAGGACTGGGGGAGACCTGCAGCCCTTTCCTCCTTTCCCCCTGCAGTGGTAGCTGACTTCTCAGTCTTGCTCCTGTGCAGAAACCCACCCTTTTTGCTGGGAAAATTAGCAAATATTGCTGTCAGGTGTCATGGAACAAGAGGCAGGGCCAGCTGGAGACCAGGAGCTCTGCAGAAAGGCTTGAAGGGCACTGTAGGAGGCAGCTCTCAGCCTGGCTTTGGGATTTGGGTGCTGCCAACGCTCTTGGGATGAGGACTGGCTCTTGGCATCCCTGCCTTCACCTCCTGAGTGTGGTACTCTGTTTCACCTCTGCCTGCTGTCTCAGTGTGATGTATAGGGCCCCTTATCTCTTGCAGTGTGTCTGTTTGCCTTGTTGCACATGCACTTACCTCCCAAAAGTGCTCCCAGGTCCTGCTGGGAACGGTGTTCCCCTGAGCCTGCCCTGGGAGATGGAGAGCTGTGACCACGGGACTGGCACATGGGGTGATGGCAGTGAGGAGGGATTTGCCAGCCTCCTGTGCTGCTGGTGGACAGAAGATGTTGCTGAGCAGTGGTGGAAGAAGATTTGTGCACTGTACAGACAGCCCTTAATAAATCCACCCTGCTGTGGGGGCAGAACTCACCCGGTGCACTGCTAACCCCATGGGCTTCCCCTGTGGAGACTCAGGGTTTGACACAAGCTATGTGGCTTCTCTGTGTGGGGGTTTATTGTGTCTCTTGGCTGCCTTGGACCCATGGAGCTTACGTGCCCTTGTTGACAGAACCCGTGGCAAAACAAGGCACCTGGTGGCTCTTTATGAGGCCTTGGCTGACCCCATGCTCCTGTGCTGACCGTCCTCTCCAGGATGCCTTGCTGGGGACCCTGCTGAGTCTGGGAGTCATCAATCAGAGAAATTAGCTTCTCTTTTTCCTTAGCTGCTAAAGTTGGAACAAAAGGAGCAAAAAGCCTCCTTGCAGCATCCCTCCATAGCAGCTTGCTGGTGGGCACTGGCCGAGAACGGTCAGGAGGGTCTCACCCCTCCAAGTGAACAGACACACTGCAGTGCCCGGGCTGGCAGGATGTTGCTTTGTGATCTTTGGGAGTCGCAGGGATAAAATACTTGTGAACTGTGTAAGCAGAGTCCCAAGCAGCATTTGCTCAAGGACAGCCCAAAAGCTTTTGATGTGCTGGTGGCATTGCTGAGCTGGTCCCTGAGCTGCCTGGGATGTGATCAGCTGACATGCGATGCAATAAACAGCTCGAGTGACCCCTAACAATGGAGTAGAGATAACAGCAACCTTTTTCTCTTGTAATTATCTTTTCTCATAAAAACCACATGCTGAATTTAATAAAACAGAAGAAAAGGGAAGCGATGGTTTCGAATGCGCTGCTGTATAAGCAACTCATCTGTCCCTCTGAACCCGGAGTGATCTGAGACCCCTCTCAGCTCTCGGGAGGAGGTGATGCTGGTGTTCAGCTCCAGTTTTCACGGCAGGGTGATGCTGAGTTTTGACACATAACCACTCACCTTGACATGGGGGAGGTGTGAATTGGGCAGGTTGTTTGAGCAGCAGACGCCTGTGTACGCAGGAGGAATGTTGTTTGTACAAGGCTATTTGGCCTCTGCCTGACTTAAGGACCTGGGATTCCACCCAGGATCCAACAGCCCAAAATGTTTCCCTGGCATTGCCGGCAGGTCTGCCTAGTGAGGGTAAGCACACATGGATGAAATGCCCAGGATTATCTGTACTGTGTCCAGCTCTGGAGTCCTCAACATAGAAGGGACATGGACCTGTTGGAATGGGTCCAGCAGAGAGTCACAAAGGTGCTCAGGGGGCTGGAGCACTTCTGCTATGAAAACAGGCTGAGAGAGTTGGGGTTGTTCAGCCTGAAGAAGAGAAGGCTACAGGGAGACCTTAGAGCGAGCAGCTTTCCAGTATCTGAAGGGAGTTAGAGGAGAGCTGGGGAGGGACTCTTTGCCAGGAAGTGGAGCAACAGGACAAAGGGTATCAGCTTTAAATTGAAAGAGGGGAGATTTAGATTAGATACCAGACAGAAATTCTTCCCTGTGAGGGTGGTGAGACCCTGGAACAGGTTGCCCAGGGATGTTGTGGCTGCCCCATCCCTGGAAGTGTTTAAGGTCAGGCTGGATGGGGCTTTGAGCAACCTGGTCTGGTGGGAGGTGTCCCTGCTCAGGGCAGGGGGGTTGGAACTGGTTGTTCTTTAAGGCCTGTTCCAACTTTAAACATTCTGTGATTCTATGATCTGTGTGCCTGCTCTGGACTCCTAGCAAGCAACGTTTCCAGTGCTGGTGCATCTCCCTTGGATGCAGATGGGGTGCCACGGTGTGGTGCCCTCAGGAAAGTGTGTGTGGCCAAACTGGTACCCATTAGAGGGGATGATGGACAGGGAGGGAGCCCCAGAAGAAGGAAAGGTAGCAGAGGAAGGTGCTGGATGGTGCAAGAAGCAGCCTAAGTGCACGGCTGAAGACAAGGGGAGCAGCGTGGCTGGTTGCAGAGATCATAGAATCATAAGTTGGAAGGGACCTTTAAGATCATCTAGACCAACCATCAACGTTCAGGGAGTGGTGGCCTCCCCAGCAAAGTCCAGGCATGGCTCAGAGCAGGTATGAGCTGGGATGAACACCATCAGTGCAACTGAGCTGGGTGCAGGCACCCACGGTGGCAGGGCAGCTGGGGAGAGATGCCCATGGTCCTGCTTGCCTCATCAGCCCGGGCTGGGTCGTTAAAGTCTGTGCCAGATTAGCACTTCACAGAGTGACTCAGAGCCAGCCTGCTCACTCCATGCCTTTTTTCATGTTTTATTTAAACCTCGTGTTTCTTCTTAGCACTGCCAGGGAAAGAAGGGACCTGTGAATCTCCAAAGGCTCGTTGTCCTGGTCCTGCCTTTTAGATGACATTACAGCCTGTGAAGCATTTACTCTGGGGTGGCGATAGCATTGAAAGCTGGCAGCAGGGCAAGGGCAGAGCCTGCAGGGCAGAGCTGTTGGGCTGGGGGGTGACAGCCCCTTTCCAATCACTGCTGGTTGCTCTGGAGCTATCGCACCTCACTTGTGTCCTTTACACAAAGTAACTTTAATTTATGGCACTCCCTGCTTATCACTTGGTCTCAGACTGTGGTCTGGTACTTAATCTAAGACTTCTGGATGGGACCATCAGGTGTGCTGGAGAACATCACGCACGGAGCAGGTGGCCCCTTAAAATCCATGCCCATCCGTGCATGTTGGCTGTGGGCACCCACAAGTGACACAGGGGACATCGGGGTCCTCCCTATGATCAGCAATACCAAGGTGGGACCCATCACTAGGTCTTTCCCAAAGCAGCTGGGAGCTTGGCAAGAGGGGGTGGGTGGNGGGGTGAGGGGAGAGTGATGCTGCTGGATGTACATTTATGGATGGATATCGCTGGCAATTATGATAATGGCCAGGATATCCAAACTTGACATCTTCCTCATGGATGATGAATAAGCTGTCTGACTCCTGTTCATTTTTTATTCAAAACTTCAACGCTGGCTAATCTAGAGCTCCTGGTGCTAAATGCTAATGAGAAATGCGTTGCCTGACTACCCATACTTAACAGCAAAGCGACTCCCAGGATCAAGGGGGTTAAGTATTGAAATTGTCTCCTACATTAAATAATTAGTAGACAAACAGATTGACTTCTCAAGCCATCACCGGCCCCATCTGTTCCCTGCGCATTTGCTCCCTCTCTCTTTGCTTGATCAGATAATTGGGTAGGGCTTCACCGAGCGGCGCTTTCCTTTATTTGGGCAGTTGCGGAGTGTCAGGAGGGGAAATGCGATGTTGTGGCTCTAATTGAGGCTGGCTGGGAAGCCAGAGTGTGAGCAGGCTGCGAGTGGCTGGTGGCAGTAAAGCCGCGGCGGGATGGCTGGCCACGGCTCTTGGGTCTGGCTCAGGGGCTGAGGGTGGGAGGATAATTAGGCAAACAATGTGCGGGAAGTGGTTGGGCTTGGTCTGGATCTTTGGTGGAAGAAGGTCGGAGCTCAGGTACACGTGGGCATGGGCATGCACTTGGAGGGAGAAGGCGAGGGCAGAAACCCGGGGGAAATAATACTGATGTGCTTCAATCCTGTGTGTGTCAAAATAGCATGAAATACAAACTCCGCAGCCCAATCAGAAGGGAATGCTTTAAAAGGCCATTTGCTGCACCAAAATGTTTTTGTGAATGTTTCAAATGGGGGGCTGAAAGCTTTTTATTCTTTTATTTCCTTCTCCTTGCTAATGCTTGAAGGTTTCCTGTAATTGCTCCCTGTTTTTACTGCTCTGTGGCTTTTCTGTAATATTTTTGTTTTAATTACAATATTGATGTAGATACAATGCTAAGAAGACCCCTGGAAAAAAAAAAAAGTAAATGAAAAGCAATTACTAGAGAGTGCTCTAATGGAAAGGAGCCTCACGTGGGGAATCAGCTCAGACCTCAGCAGTTATTATTATTTATAGAGCCCTGGAAACAAGCACTTGGCCAGCCTGGCATGAAGAGTTATAAATGGGCGGGCTGTTTCCATCAATAACACAGGCATCACCCAGTGCCTGCAGACAGGGACCTGCTGGTGGTCGCCATCCATGGCCTGGCTCTGTCCATGCCCAGCTCCTGGAGGAAGGCTGCCCATAGCCCTCCTCTGCACATGCAGGGCAGCATTTGCACCCAAAATGAGCCCCAAATTGCTTGATAAAGCCTTGGCTTTGGGCAAAGCATGGTGGGTCCTGGCCCACAGGAGGTCAGGAAGGTGCCCACCAAGGGCAGAGCATCCAAGCTAATTCCACCAAAGGTGATTTGAGCACAAAGCCACTTAGCCAACCTTCTGCAGTGTGCTTTGTTTTGATTTAATTTTTTTTTGTAAATTTTTTTTACTTTATTCTAAAGACTCTGCCATAAGGCTGTTGCCATGACAGATCACTATTCAGCTGGAAAGCCATGTGAGGCTGATGTGGGCCGGGGAAAGAAAGGCAGGCATTGAGAGAGGAGGCGAATGTTATCTTGTCAAGGTAATAAAAGAGATGAACCTGAGGTGTGCCATAAAGAGGAAGTTGCCTTTTTCCTAAAACACATAAGACATATTGCTGGGAAAACTCTATTAAAGATTTTAAAAGGTGAAAACCTTTCATCCAGTTGACTCTTGAGAAAGGTTCCTTGGCACCGGATAGATAAATAGAGGGTTTTGCCCTTAGCTATTCTAGCATGAAAGGAAAGTCTTATGAATACTCGCCAGATTAATGAGACAGAGGATTCATAAATATGTCAGAAAAACACAATCATTGGACATGAAATAGATGTCTCCTTGGGATGCAGGTTAATATTCAGGTGGCTGAGGGGTTTGCCAGAGGCTGTCCCCCCCAGGGTGGGCTGTGTCCCTGGCCAGGGGGGATGCCTACTGCCACATGCCAGGGCTTGACCTAGAGGAAGGAGATCAACCTCTGGTGAAGGGTTCACCTTGCAAGAGCTTGGCCAGGGCAAGCAGAGGAGATGGCCTGTGTTGTCCCTCCAGGGTGGCGGGTCTTGGCCATGCCACACCAGCAGGGTGCCATGCAGCTGGGTTTCATGCCTGCCATAAAAATCTACTCTTTATGGTGCGTAGATTGGGATGTTTGCAGTTTACCTAGGTTGGAGCAAGTCCAGGCTGCAGAATAATGAGTAACAGCTCCCTTGGTGTGTTCCCAAAATGTGCTGTAGCCTGTGGTGGACCACTCTTTGAAGAAGCTGTCCCAGAAGGTGGGCAAAACATTATCTGCTGCAGCTCTCATGCTGCACCAGGCATCCCTGCAGAGTGTGGATGGGCCTACAGGGTGCTCTGATTGAAACAAGGAGTCGTTGAGGGAAACAGGGTGAAGAGGGGAACAGGGGACGATACCATTTGTGCTAACTTGGGGAATGCTTGCAGAGAGGCTGGCTGTTTTTCTAGGGAAAAATGATGGGTTTTTTTCCTCATGGTTCTTTTCCTCTTGCTGGAAAAAACACACTGTGGTTAGGTGACCCCCACGGTGACAGCTTCCCCAGGGCTGCTCCTGAGAACCCTCAGGAGTTGCTCACCCCAGGGGCTAGTGGTTCCACGTGGGAAAAGGCTGGGAAAAGGGAGATAAGGAGCTAGCCTGGTCTCTGCTGCTCCTGTGGCTTGCACAAAAATGTTGTTGTTTCTCTATGAAAAATGCCCACAGGCTTGCACCAGGGGCGATCCTGCCCAGGATCCTGCACGAAGTCTCTTCCTGCCTCTGAATGCCCCAGGAAACACCCAGCACCAGGAGCAGGGACTAACAGTGGTGTTGGCCTCATAAATACTGAATGAGGGCTGCTGGGAGGAAAGAGATCATAAAAGGTGTTGCGTGTATGATATGGCAAAGTGCTTCATGTCCTACAAGTGTGGCAGAGCCACAGGGACCACCTCGGGAATGCTGCTTGGCTCAGGGAGCGTCCCCACAGCAAGCGCTGCACGCAGCTGGGTTACGCTTTGCCACGTCCACACTGAGGTTATAGAAAGGTGTTTAACTGTGTCAAACTGGATTTTTGAAGTGCAGGTTGAAGGTGGTGCTTGCTGCTGGCCCAAGGATGGTGGGTATCCTGCCTCCTTACACCCGCCGTTCAAGCTTGTAGTCACGAGGACTGGGATGCAGGGTCAGCTCTGCCCTTGCATTCTTCCTCTTGATGGCTTCTGGGTGCTCCAGGGATTTTGGAAAACTTCTTGAGGATGTCAATTTGCTGTATGGAAAAATAGAACAAGCCCCTCCGAGCGGTCACCATGGTCCTTTCTGGGGGCAGGGGGTGGGCTGGGAAGGGGATACAGCCAAGCACAGGGTGCAGGGAGAAGCCATGGCACAGGCAGGGAATGCCAGGCGAAGAATCCCAAGGACTTGGGGACCTCGTCCCTGCTCGAAACAGCTCGGCATGTAGGTGTTTAATAGGACTATTGCATCGAGCAGCACTGCATTAATCGCCATGGTAACACGGGAGCGGTAAACAGTCTGAAATCATCCCGGAAAATATCACGCCAGTGTTCACATTGGTCCTAACACAAATTAACAACCAAGTTGGCAGTGAGTCAGTGTAGCATAAACTGCAGCTATGGCATCACAGAAGTCCCCCAAAAGGTAATTGCAGAGTGTGCCAGCCAGGGAGCGAGCCTTGCACCCCCAGAATGCAGGGTTTGCTGGGTGCCATCCTGCACAGGCATTCCCCTTTGGAAGAGCCGGAGTAAAGCAGCTGGATGTACCCAGAGCAGAGCATCTCCTCCTGCCTACCCCACGGGAAGTACTGTGGGATGTGGGCAGGCCCTCGGAGTTGTGGCAGGACCTGCCACCGGGTTGCTCGGGTCGTCTTGTACCCCCCAGCGCCACTCAGCATCTCTCATTAAACTGTTTTCCGCAGCAAAATTGACCTTTCCCAGTGCAGTGGCTGAAACAGTGGATCACTGTGGAGTTCAGCCCACGGCAGGGCTTCACCAGCCAGTGCCTCTAGCAGCAGACCCCCAGAAGATTGCACTGTAAAACCTCCTTCCTAGCACACTGCCTGGATTTCACCCTGGTCCCAGCTGGATGGCAGCCCACCGCATGCTGTTTTCCCTGTTTTCCCACAATGCTGTGCTTCTCTGGCACATCACATTAGGGTCCCTAAGCATCCTGCCCTGGATTGGTATCCTGACCCCCAGCCTCCAGCGAGCAAGACCAGCAGCTGAAATGTGTCCTTAAGCACAGCATGTGCTGCTGGTCCCCAAAACCATTTCCCCTGGGGATGTCCTTAAGCTGTCCTGGGATGTAAGCTTTGGCAGAAAGCATTACACAGGTTCCCGAAGTGTTTGGGGTGTCCTGGGGAAGAGCTTCTCTGCAAGCCCTGGTGGCAGGGGCACGCAGCTGATGGCAGTTTCTCCAAATTGGACCCTCCCCTCAAGTCTTTTACCATCTTTAGAACTAGAACTTTGCCGTCTGAGGCCATCACCTGCCCTGGCACAGGCAGGGAGAGCGTATCCCAAAATTGCTGGCAAAGGGGAGGTGTGGGGGGTCCGTGGGGATCAGGGTACCAGGTGAAGGGAGCTCTATGCGGGGATCAGAACAGGGGTGGGAGATTGCAAGGACAGAAGGATTGTACCTGGGTGAGCAATTTCATCAAGCTCTGCCAGCAAAGGAGAGAGAAGGGGTACCTGGAAACTTGCTCTCGGAGTCTAAATGAAGGTGCTGACCCCCATGCACCCCCCTGGGCCCTTTGCTCATGCAGTGCTAACCCTAACTCTGATCTCTCTGCTGATCCTCCCCACAGAGGGGTGGATGATGGTTGCAATTCATGGCTAAGTCTTTCACTTGTTCCCTTTGCTCTTTATAAGACCCTCCAGCCATCCCCCTGGAGTCCACAGAGCACTGAGGGTGCTTATGACACCTGTGGTTGCCTACAGATCTAACTGCTTCAGCCTAACTGCTTTTCACTGGGGAACTCCAGGCCTGTCAGTCTGACCTCGGTGCCTGGGAAGGGGGTGGGACAGATCATCGTGAGTGCCATTATGCGGTTCTTAAAGGATGCCCAGATGATCAGGCCCAGCCAGCACAGGTTCATGAGAGGCAGGTCCTGCTTAACAAACTTGGTCTCTTTCTATGACAAAGTGACGTGCCTGGTGGATGAGGGAAAGGCTGTGGATGTTGTTTACTTGGACTTTAGCAAGGACTTTGGTGCAGTCTCCACTGGGTTAATAACTGGCTGGAGGGCTGATCCCAGAGAGCGGTGGGGAATGGAGTTAAATGCATTTGGTGGCCGGTCACGAGTGGGTCACCGAGCCCCCCAAGGGCTCGGTACCGGGGCTGGTTCTCTTTAACAACTTTATCAATGATCTGGACCAGAGGATTGAGTGCATCCTCAGTAAGTTTGCAGATGACACCAAGCTGGGCAGGAGTGTTGACCTGCTGGAGTGTAGAAAGGCTTTGCCGAGGGATCTGAGCAGGCTGGATGGATGGGCCGAGGCCAATGGTGTGAGGTTCAACAAGGCCAAGTGCCAGATCCTGCACTTAGGTCACACCAACTCCTGCGGCGCTACAGACTTGGGGCAGGGTGGCTGGAGCTGCCTGGTAGAAAGGGACCTGCGAGTGTTTGTCGACTGTGGGCTGAAGATGAGCCAGCAGTGTGCCCAGGTGGCCAAGAAGGCCACCAGCATCCTGGTCTGGATCAGGAACAGCGTGGTAGATAGGACTCGGGAGGTGATCTTCCCCTTTTGTTCAGCACTGGTGACATCCCATCTTGAAGGCTGTGTCCAGTTTTGGGCCACTCACCACAAAGAAGATTTTGAGGAGTTGGACCAGAAAAGGGCAATGGGGCTGGACCAGAGAAGGGCAATGGAGCTGGTGAGGGGTATGGAGAGTAAGCCTTATGAGGAGTGGCTGAGGGAGCTGGGGGTGTTCAGCCTGGAGAAAAGGAGCCTGAGGGGAGACCTTCTCGCTCTTGACAACTCCCTGAAAGGTGGGTGTACCTATAGAGGATCGGTCTCTTCTCCCAAGGAACAGGTGATGGGACAAGAGGAAATGGCCTCGAGTTTTGCCAAGGGAGGTTCAGATTGGATATTAGGAATAATTTTTACCTTAAAAGGGCTATTAAGCCTTGGGATGGGCTGCCCGGGGAAGTGGTTGAGGCACCATCCTTGGAGGGATTCAGAAGACGGGTTCACGTAGTGCTTAGAAACATGGGTTAGTGATGGGTTGTTGTTGGTTTCTTGTTCTTTTTTATCAGAGTTAGGTTGCTGGTTGGACTAGATAATCTCAAAGGTCCCTTCCAACCCAAACAGTTCTATGATTCTAAATCACTGCAGTCAGGAACCAAGCTCTCAGTGCTTGAGTTCAGACTGTCAGATCTCATTCCGCACCAAAACAAAAAAGCATACCAGAAGGGCAGCCACCCCCTCCTGGGAATTGCCTGACCTATTTACCTTGCACCTGAGATCTGCTCTCAGCCCTAGCCAAGTTTTGTGTCAGGTACCTGGGGTCTCAGGATTGCCTGGGGCACAGGCTGGGTATGTGCTGGAAGGGTTGCCCCAACTATGGCTTCATCTCAGGAACATTTTGCTTTTCCTGAATACTTTTCATCCTTCTTGGTGCAGTAGATGCGTGTGTTGTCTGGCTTCACCCTGTCCTGCTCTCTGCCCCATTCCTTTGGTCCGGGTGCTCTGAAAGGTGCTGGGTAAATGATTGCAATATAGTCATGGTATTTGTGCAACACCTGCGTTACCGGATGGCAGAAGGTTAGGTGTGGGACCTCTCCACTCAGCCTGCAGAGGTACAAGACTCCCTTAGTTTGGGGTCTTCTTCAGAGCAGCTCCGTCATGGAAGCCAGATGGTACCTGTTGCATCCCTGCCATGAGTGATGCTCACCCCCAAAGGAGCATCTTGTTCATACGGGATAGAAGGAAACACCTGTAACATGCTGTCACCAGATGCTGTCACCAAGTCTTCCCATGATGGCAGCCGCCCTGTTAGTCATCGTCATGGAAACAAGGAGCAGGTGGTAAACAACAGGAACCTTCCCCCAAAAGCACACCACTCTGCCATGCCTGCCAGGCAGGTCTGTGTGTTCCCTGGGGGCGGGTGGGGCGGAGATGACTCAGGGAAACATTGGACCTTGCCAGAAAACAGCCCAGCAGCTTCCCTCGAAGTAAATTCCTAAATTCCTGGCACTGTTGAAGGAGAAGCAAGGAAGGATGGGGACCTCGATGTTGTCACCCTGTTGTGTGACAGCTTGCCTGGGCATGAAGCCAGGGCAGCCACCAATGAAGCCCCCAGACCACCTCATCCCCCTGCCACTGGGTGCAGCCCAGGAAGTTCCATCAAAGAAGGGTCCCAGAGCCAGTCTGGGGCAGGATGTGCGGCTGGTGATGCCACACACCATGAGAAAATAGCAAACAATCCCCCTGCAGCAGCTGCACTGCGCTCTGCAGGTCTCATTCCACTGGGATGTGGCTGGGCACATGTCCCTGTGGCCACCAGTGAGCCCTGGGAGCCTGCTGTGCTACCAACCACGCAGCCAAAATCTCAAAGCCCCAGCAGTGGGGCAAGGTGGATGCAAAATGCAACTTTTTCAGGTCATCTGCAATTTATGGGAGGGAAAGCCCTGTAAAACCTCCTTTGAGCTTCAGGGGACACTTTGTGCCATCGTCCAGTGTGGGGGGACCAGCAACACCCCCTCCTGCACCACAGCCTGGGGCTGTAGGTCCCTATCAGGGTGTCCCAGGCAGAGTCACTACCTCCATCAAGGCTTTTTGCTTTCTTGTTTCCAACATTTCGGAAACCTGTTTGTTTCCTGATGCTTTCCATGGGGTTTTGGGATGGAAAAAAATGATATCTTCCCTGTCAGGCACCTGGACTGCTTTGCACCACCGCAAAGAGCTGTTGGTATTCACACCACATCCGCAGGCTTTGTGCCCATGAGCCCATCGGTCTGGTGAAAGGAAAGGTTTCTTTCAGAAAGCCTTTTTCCACATAAATTTTCAGTATTTTCTTTTCATTAAGACCCCAAATCTCCCGCTTGCCCCTCTTAACTTCTCTTACTGAGTTCCTTCATGCCGTAATTTCAGAGGCAGTTTCAAGGTTAGAGCAAACTCCTCACGCTGTAGGGACTGCAGCTCTCCAGGGGAAGGTTAAAGGATGCAAATTGTTGACAGAGGGCTTTTCAATTTAACATGCAAAGATCTGATGGTTGAAAGGTGAAGCTAGACAAATCCAGGGTAACAGAAAGGGTGATCAGCAATTGGAACAATTTGCCAAGGCTCGTGATGGATTCTCCTTCATTGGTGATTTTAAAATGAAGATTGGATACTTTTCTAAATGATGTGGTCACATTTAAAAAGCATTAATTAAGGGAAACACTTCCAAGGAGACCAGACCTGTCCTACCTACGAAGCTGGGAGCCCTGCATCTGTCCTAGGCTTTACCGTATCTCCTCTTTCTCAGCCTTGATCATGCATGGTCCGTGGGGACTGCCATGGGCCACCTGGCAGAGACTGACTAACCTTCTCAAATGCTTGTGGGTGGCCCAGAGCGGTCCCAGTCAACTCCTTCAGACCCCTCACCATCACTGCCCCGACTGGGTGGTTCACCCCACTCCCTCCTGCCTCACCGATGCCCTTTGCTGCCAAAGCCTCTGGGATATCCATCTCTCCTAGGCAGAGTGAGAGCTTTGGGAGGCCACTGTGCTTGCCAGTGGCATCTTACCCCTGCTCAGAGCTGCCCCCAGCCATCCCTCAGCCTCAAGTCGTACACGGCATCTCTGCCTTGGTCCCTCTCATGGACTGATCCCACTTTTCATCAAGTACAACTGCCAGCAGTGAATACCATTTTTTTTCCCCATGAATATAGAATTGTCTAGGTTTGAAGGTGCCTTTAAGATCATTTAATCCAACTACCAACTTAATTCTGATCGAAACCATCACTAACCCATGTCTCTAAGCACTGTGTCAACCCAGCTTTTAAATCCCTCCAGGAATGGTGCCTCAACCACTTCCCTGGGCAGCCCATTCCAAAGCTTCATAACCTTTTCAGGGTAAAAATTGTTCCTGATATCCAATCTGAACTTCCCCTAGCAAAACTTGAGGCCATTTCCTCTTGTCCCATCACCTGTTCTTTGGGAGAAGAGACCAATGCTCTCTGGCTTCAGGGAGTTGTAGAGAGCAAGAAGGTCTCCCCTCAGCCTTCTCTTCTCCAGGCTGAACACCCCCAGCTCCCTCAGCCACTTCTCACATGATTTGGGCTCCAGACCCCTTGCCAGCCCCGTTGCCCTTTTCTGGTTCAGCCCCTCGATGTCTTTTTTGTGGCGAGGGGCCCAAAAATGAACGCAGCCCTCGAGGTGGGGCCTGCATGGGATCGTGATCCAGAGCATTCTGGCTCAGCAGCACCAGTGCACGTACCCGGCAGCCAGCTCCTCCCTGCTCCCGACACCCGGTGCTACCAGGAAACGGGGGAGTTTTTACGTTATTTTTATTGCTTAATGTTTTCAGCGCACGGTCCCCAGAATGACTGTCCTCTTCCCTGCTCTGTAACTTGGATGTGCCTCCAGGGTTCATTTAAACTGTTTGCCTTGCTCTTTCATTTCTTTTTTTTTCCTACTGGAATTTATTGCTCAGCTGACAGATCTTGAAAACAGCATCCAGCCCTCCATCCTTCCAGCAGTGCAGGCACTGCTGCCTCCAGCCTCACATCAGGGCCACCTCTCCAGCGGGCAAATGTGTTCCCCCTACTTTGTCACTGGTATTTTTGTTTTTTCTACCCTCACAAGCGCCTGGTGGTGTGCCTGGGTTCTTAGGAGTGGTGAGTGCTGGTTGTCCGTGCTTGAAAATCGGTGGGACAACCA
The DNA here is from genome assembly GCA_013400055.1 of Nycticryphes semicollaris. Lineage (NCBI taxonomy): Eukaryota > Metazoa > Chordata > Aves > Charadriiformes > Rostratulidae > Nycticryphes > Nycticryphes semicollaris. The sequence goes on along the minus strand of VXBJ01002643.1, from coordinate 47,357 downwards.
GACCATAGTTACTATTCAGCCTTGTTGTTCTTTATTAGTCATAATTGCAGTTGTGCTCTTTGTACCTTTTTTATTACTGGGGTACCTTATGGGCATCCGCTTCCAGCTATGCACTGAGACTGCGAGACATTTCAGCCTCTACTGCAAGCGTGCCCCAGCTGAGCGCTGCCAAAATACTTCACATGAAATGCAACAGCCAGGGAGCTGAATGTCTACATATTTTCACCAGTCTCTTGCTTTTCATTTAGTTTTAAGTCCTTCGTAACTTGCGAACAAACCGCTGTGCAGCCTTCTTGAGCATACAGATCTAAGAATCCTTGCTTTGCGCCGCATGTATGGAAAGAAAGTAATGAATGTCCCTGGCTTAATGGTCTAAAAGTCTTTCTTACTGTGCAAAAAACCCCAGCATCCCCAAATCCATTTTCATTTATAACATCATGAGTAATTCCACTGGCAGCGTTTTTTCCTTCCCATATATATTTATTAGAGGGAGAAATGTTCTTGCTTGGAGCAAATAGTTTTCAAATTCCAATTCCATCTTTAACCCTTTAATTGTTCCTCAGGAGCTGTTTTAGCACACTCCATGAAGGGTGGTCTTCCTCTCAGGAGAGACGACACCCAGGAACACAGAAAGCAACCTCAGCAGGTGACTGAGAAGCAGACAGAGGCAGTGCTCCGGAAACTAAATCGGAATGAGTTGTACAATTTTTGCAAGAGAAGGAAACTGCAAGGACTAGCAACCCTCTCCCTGAAGAGTAGAGGTCTTCTACCTGTGCTCCTCAACTAATGACCATATAGTTGTAATTAGGTTATGACCATCTGCCTGCAGACCCCTTGATCTCGGCTGGGTCGCTGGGGGACACAGGTGGATGTCCCAGCCCACCTAAGAGGACTCTGCAGGGTGGGCTGAATGTATCCCTAAGCTTTTCTGGACCTCAATGTGGTGTTAATTGTGCAACACTTCACAGTTTCTTCTAAATGTGGTGGTGATCGTGCTACTGTTCATAACTCCTAAGACCAAGTTGCCTGTGGAGTGGCCACATCCCAGCTAAGCTTGAAGGTAAGGGGCATCGGGAGGAGGGGATCCCCCCTGTTTTTTGGGAAAATATTCCTGTGGCATCTATTTCTGGTAATTCAGGAAGGAGAGGGAGAGAAGTGGGTGCTGCCTGGGAGGTGGATGATGAGGCCACCATGGATGGGGCTGGGTGCCTCAGAAATCTTGGTCTGCTCCGACCATCTGTTGGTGATTGGGGGCACTGTCTCCTGATGAGCAGGGTATTTTTCATCATGTCGGTGACAAATGGCTCTCGGTTGAGTAGAAAAATGGTTTATTGATTAGCTAGCAGAGGTGCATGCGGGGATTGTGCCGCTAACGAACTGCGCCTGTTCCGCCAGCTGCTCTCTGCGGGGGCTGCTGGGGACAGGCGGGGGGAACCCGGCCAAGTGTGACCTCATCTTTCTGTGGCCATGGGTCCTGCAAAAAGAGAATAGGGTGCAGCATTGCTTAGAGGACCCTCATCATGCTCCTTTCTCCAACCTCTTTTTGGGACTTTCCAAGCAGGGATATATCACTGTCCCCAGGGCAGGGGACCACCTGGCTCCCCGGGACTATCTGTGGCAATCACCCATACATGGCAGGACCTTTTTTGTGGGTTGCCTCTTGGCAACGAGTCCCTCTGCTTTCCCACCTCTCTCCTTTCCACATTCCCCCAGCCTAAATCCCAGTTCTAGCCAAGCACTTGAATGCTCATGTTTCATCAGGCTGAACTGGGCTGCTCTGTTCAAACCAAAGGTGCTTGGATGCTGTAGGACAGGAGCTACACCAGTGATCACACGCCGTTTTGAAGGATTTCTCCCTGCCCAGAGCTTTGTTGCTGGAGGAAAACAGGCTGGTTCCTTTGTTTTCCTTTCATCTTTAGCCTCTGTCTGTGTCTACCCACAGCACACCTTGAGCAAGTTGAGCGTAATTAATCACAGTTTGTTTCCCTGTGTTCGCATGGGATTCCTAATCCACGGTAAATCCTTGGAGGAACAGATGCAATTATGAAAGAAGCGCTTATTAAAAAGAACTATATGTGCCATAAAAAAATGTCAGGACAATTGTCCTTTAGTTGTTTGCAATGTTGCCAGCTATAATATACGATGCTAGTGCCACATCCCAGCTGCCTGTGTCCTGTGGTATGGTGTGCTTCAGCAATAGCTTGTGCTGGATTTCACATGCAGCTGCACAAACCTCCAGATTTCAGCTGTTCTCCCTTCTCTCTCTCTCTCCGTCCTGTGAGCACCTATTCTTAACTCATCAAGCAGAAGCCTGTCACAGCCACGAACCTCCTGTAGCAAACACTGTATTTGATCTCTCCTGACTGAAATGGATGATGAGCTGCTTGGAATTAATATCTTCTGCACGCGTCAATGTGACCAGCCACTGGAAGAAGATATATCTGACAGTGATTTGTTGGTTTGGCTGGCTTGGCAGAAGAAAGACCACAGCAACCCAGCTGCAAATGTGTACTGTGCTTTTCCGTCTGTTTTCTTGCCTGGGTAAGGAGCAAAGAAAGAAGTTACAACCAAAAATCCATGTGTTGGGGCCTGTTTAACAGTCCTGAGGTGGCATTACCCACCTGAGGACAGTGATTCCAAGGAAATGAGAACTCTGGGGTTGTGCTCCAGGATTTGGCCAGTTGAGTTTATTCACTCAGCAGCTTAGCTTTTTAACCCCAGGACTGGTGAAGTGGTGCCAGTCTGCTTCTGTGGAGACTTTGAAGGAGCAGCCAAAAAAAGAGATCTCCGAGAAAGCTCTTTAATAGCACTGTTGGGTAGCCTCTGACAGAGGCCAAGTAATTCTTGTGCCTGGGATGGTGTCAGAACAGGGAGGAACTCGTCTTGGAAGAAGAAGCAGAGGAGAAGCAGAGATATAATTTTACTCTATGTATTAAGGGTGCGTGTGCATGCTGCAAGTACTAGAGAATAAGGGACTGTGGGACTTACTGAAAAACTATGAGTGATTAGTGAATATGGTCACAGAATCAGAAAATGATAAGGGGTTGGAGGGACCTCTGGAGATCACCCAGTCCAACCCCCTGCCAGAGCAGGTCCACCCAGAGCAGGTTGCACAGGAACACATCCAGGAGGATTTTGAGTGTCTCCAGAGACAGACTCCACCACCTCTCTAGGCAGCCTCTCCCAGGGCTCTGCCACCCTCACAAGAAATAAGTTCCTCCTCATGTTGAGGTGGAACTTATGTACAAGTTTGTGCCCACTTCCTCTTGTCCTGTCACAGGGCACCACTGAAAAAAGGCTGGTCCCATCCTCCTGACACCCACCCTTTAAGTATTTATAGGTGTTGATCAGATCCCCCCTCAGCCTTCTCTTCTCCAGACTAAACAGACCCAAGTCCCTCAGCCTTTCCTCATAACAGAGATGCTCCAGGGCCCTCATCATCTTTGTAGTCCTCTGCTGTACCCTCTCCAGCAGTTCCCTGTCCTTCTTCAACTGGAGAGTCCAGAACTGGACCCAGTCTCCAGATGGGGCCTCCCGAGGGCAGAGCAGAGAGGGAGGATGACCTTCCTCCACCTGCTGGTCACATTCTTCCTGATGCACCCCAGGATGCCATTGGCCTTCTTAGCCACAAGGGCACATTGCTGGTCACATACTGAGAAGCTGCTGATCTGTGTGACTTAAGATGAAGCAATTCTTTTTGTGGGCAACCAGGAGACCCATCCAAACCTTAGGAAAGAGCAGGGTGGGAAATGGAGCAGGGGTTGTCTCAGGTCAGCTAAAGCTCATCACTGACCTTTGGGAGAGGCTGCAGGGACTAAAAACCAGGTCATGTCCCTGACGGCAAGTTGAGTGACACAAGCAGGCAAGGATGAAACCAAGCAGCTCAGGGTGCATAACACTGTGCCATCAGCAGCCGATATAAAGGGTAATAAGGAGCAGTTGTAGATAAAACTATTTTCAAACGGGCCAAAGCCAGAACTTTGTTCAGAATCAATCAGAGAACTGGCAGAAGCCATCTCAGGGCTGTTACAATGCTCTAGGAGATGGGCAGAGGCAAAGGTAAAATCGGTATTTACAGAGAGGTACAAGAAGGAGGTATGGAGAAGTTATTAGCATTTTAATCTAACTGGTTTAAATTAAATACCCAGAAAAGTATCATTTCTAAGTACCAAAAAAAAAAAATAAATAAAATAAATAAAAAAAGAGAAGGGGGGTGGAAAGGGAAAGAAAAGGAAGGGAAAGAAAAGGAAGGGAAAGAAAAGAAAGGGAAAGAAAAGAAAAGAATCCCCCTCAAAAGAAAAATCACATGTTCCCAGCCAATCTGATTTCCCTGAGTGATGAGACTAAATATTTTGGATTGAGAAGAAGCCAGAGATGCCAGAAGTCTTGGCTTTGCTAGGATTTTGGTGTATTTCACACGATATTCCTTTTAACAAGGTTGGTAAAGCAGGGCTCCATAAAACTACCGTGGGAGAGGTGCAAAAAATGGTTGGAAACCAGACAAGAGTAGTCAATGATTTGCTGTCAAATGAAAGGATGGATTGAGTGACTTTCTGCAGGAATCTGTCCTTGATCTAATAGGAGTCGGTATTTTCCCTAACGATCTAAATGATGGAATATTCTCTGTGCAATCTGCAGAAGTTCAAGACAGGAATTAGTGCTGCAATTGCAGAGAAGGAGGTTTCTAATCTTGTAACAGTAAGGACAATTAAGCACCAGGATGTTTTGCCTGGGGAGGCTATGAGGTTTGTCATTAGAAGTGTTGAAGAAGAGTTTGGAGGTTTGGAGGAACATCTCTCGGGAATAATGCAGAGCTAACCCTACCTTGAGGCAGGGCCAAGGCTGGAGGTACATTCTAGCCCCATTTTCTGTGATTCTGCATCATTCCAAAAGCAGTGTCACATCTCCTATGATTTTTAGGGGCAAGTATGAAAAATACCAAAAAAAAAAAAGCTGAAAACTTGTGCTGACTTTAGACTTAAAGCCTGTGCTTTTATTTACCAAAATATCACTATATTAGCCCAGCTCTCCGAGCAAGTGGTAGAAATTGAGTAGCCTGGCTTTTGAGCCTTGTAGATCTGCTGGAACCCCTGCTGGCTTCCTCCACCCTGAATTGGGAAAATCTGGGTGCTAAGTTCTCACTGCCATGGAAAAGCACTGGATTTCTAAAACTGAAATACAAACAAGGGTATTTGTATGAAATGGGAGGGAAAACATTTTTTCCATCCCCTCCTCTGGCAAAGACAGCTGGGCATTTGGAGGGATGGCGTTTGAAATGCAAAATGCTCCTCATTGGAGAGTTGTTTTGTGCAATTCATCTTCAGAGTGGGCTCTTACTGCCTGTTTGCAATGTGCAGCTATAAACCACGCTTTCTGAGAGTGCTCTGGCTGGCTCGGCAGCATGGAAGAGGAGGAAGGATGGTAATATCAGACATTTCAATCCCCACCACAGCCCACATTGCTCAAAGCAAGATGACTTGCAAGCATCTAGCACGAATGAGGAAGATGAATCGTATGCAAGGTCAGGCGCAACGCCAGCAAGCTGATAGAGGCAAAAGCAGTTAATTGCTTTAGATTCCAACAACCCCAAAACGTGCCCTGTGTACAGACATCTGTTTCTTGCGCAGCAGTGGACCTCACCGTCCAAACCAGCAAATAAAATAGGCAATGGAGGTGCTCGTCATGATTTTTAATGTCAGAATCAGATTCATTGTTGCCTTATGGTCTCCGTAATTACTAGACATCGCTCATCATTTTTCCCAGCTCAAGGGATACTCCGTTATTGACCTCGATGGGAAGATATAAATACATTACTGAATGGAAATATCACCATTTACTGTTGTGAAAAGGTCTACATCATAGCTCAAATGACTTTGAAATCTTTATCTCAGTGTACCTACAGCAGAGGAGAAGGCCTGATACTGTTGATATGGTGGCAAACCACTGCTACCAAGGTCTTACCTTAGAGGAGGAAAACCTATTACAGGTTATTAAAGGAGAGCAACAATAGCAAACCACAAGTTTGAAAGACCTTGCTACAGTCAAGCAGCTAAAAATGTCATGCTGGGCTAGCACAATGCTGCCAGGTATGGAGGTGGCCAGAGGGCATGGTGGCCTCACTGGTCCCAGGGCCACAGAATCTCTCAGGAGCATGGCAGGACCGCAGAGAGCCACAGGAAACAAAGGGGTGCTATTTCCTCTGAAAGTGATGAGCACTGAAAGCAGGGGGAGGCCAGCAAGATAGTCTTGCGAAACCATGTCGGAGCATCGTGGTGGCAAGGTGCCCCCATGAAGCTGTGCATGGAGCATCATGGTGGACGTTCAGATCTGTGCGCCACCCCTGAGGCTGCCTGTGAGTGGCGAGTGGCTCGCTGGCTTGCGTTCGTCCCTCCAGAGCCTGCAGTGGGGGCTGATAACCTACTGATACCTTACTGATGCCTATGTGCTGGTGGCAGCCATAGGAGATACCCCATGGGTCTGACAGTGCTGGCTGAACTGGACCTCCCTCCTGTCTGCTAGGACTGGGTGTCTCTTGGGGACTGTTACCTTCCTGAGAAACAAGGTCATTGCAAAGGTGATGTGTGCCAGGGCTGCCAGATCCCTGCCTGTGCTTCTGACCTGTCACTGAGGCATGATTGGCATTGTGCCCATCAAGCCCCCCGCACCCTGGAGCTGGGAAGCATCCTGAGACTCAGCAGCCATTGGGTTGCTGCTGGATTTTGGGAATACATAGATTTCATGCAGGAAGGACCAGCAGCTCAACACATGTTTGAATAAAGTAGGTGCCGGCTGACAAGGACACTGTGACCTGATGGAAAATAGGGAGATGGTGAACCCCACCATCTCTTGGTGGCTTGTCAACGTGGCTAATCACCCCCACCGTCTCCCTCGTTTTTAAAATGGTGTATCATGTAAATTTGTTGGCTGCTTTGGAAAATCCCTGCTTGTACTCTTAACCTCCTGCAGGAATCTCCATGTGTGGAAAGCCGTGCACCTCTAGGGGATGCTTTAAGCACCGGAGGGAGAGAGGACCCGCTACCCGTTAAGCTAGGAGCCTTCCCAGGGTGACAGCCACTGCAGGGGTGTTCACCGTGCTGGGAGACTTGTCCCTAAACCTCTTGGTACAGCATTGCTGATGGGNAGGATGGTGACCTGCTCACTGGTTCATCCTGACAGAGGGGGTGATGGGGAGTGAGGGGGAGGTCCTGGTATGGGGAGGAGGTGGAGGAGAGCTCTGGCTTTAGAGAACACACAGGGAAGGAAAGGGTTGTGCATGTGGGCACTCATTTTGCCTGGATTTGTTTATTTTTTATGATGCCTAAAGAAACAGTCGTGACTGAGCCCTCTGCACGGGAGTCTCTGCTGTAGGGAGCTGTAAAGCCACCGTGCCCTCGGCTTTGGGCAGAGACACGTGTGGCAGAGGAGACCCCCGGGGGTGCAGCAGGGCTCAGCCAGCCCAGCCCCGGGTAGTGACCAACCTCCAGCCCACAGCATCGCTGGGACAAGGAGCAGGACAGCCCGGGAGAGCCACTTTGGGGCCGGGCCCTCCTCTTCCCATCCCTGGTGGCCCACAGTGAAGAGAAGGCAGCCGGAGCCCAGCCGAGCCTGGGTCCCGTGGGGAGAGCTGGCCCTGCAAATTACAGTTTCTCTGCCAGCAAGTGCTTATTATAGTTTATTGAGCTGGGGAGGTTTCTTTGCTTTCTACTTCAGGCCAAGCTTCCCTTGTATTTATTTACACTCAGGAGAGCAGCTTGTAGCTACTGGAGTTGAAGAAAATTGCTGTGAAAAGCAGGAAATGGGCTTCTCGCCTTACAGGGGTGGGCTGTGTGCCTGGGAGCTGCGTCTCCCCCCAAAAGGATCCCAGCCCTGCACTGCACCATGGGGTGGCCTTTACCCCCAAACCCATGGCATTGGTGGCTTGTCTTGGTTAGATGAGATATTGGGCAGAAATTTATGGTGTGAGGGTGGTGAGCAACCTTGGGAGGTGGTTGGCAGGGGACTGGAACTGAGTGGTCTTTAAGATCCTTTCCAGCTCTCAACATTCTATGATTCTATGTCATTATGAGTTCAAGTCCTGTAAGCACAGCTGAAGTAACACACCCCCTCCTCCCCCCCCACCCCTTCTAGTTTGAGGCAACATGGCAGTGTGTGCTTGGCACTGCCTGCAAAAGCTGCATTAGACGGCCTGGAGCTGCTTCTCATATCAAGACGCAAGTCAGCAACCTAAGTGTCATGGAATCACAGAATGTTTAGAGTGGGAAGGAAACTTAAAGATCATCCAGTTCCAACCCCCTGCCCTGAGCAGGGACACCTCCCACCAGACCAGGTTGCTCAAAGCCCCATCCAGCCTGACCTTAAACACTTCCAGGGATGGGACATCCACAACATGCCTGGGTAACCTGTTCCAGGGTCTCACCACCCTCACAGGAAAGAATGTCTTTCTGGTATCTAATCTAAATCTCCCCTCTTTCAATTTAAAGCTGTTACCCCTTGTCCTGTCACTCCACTCCTTGACAAAGAGTCCCTCTCCAGCTCTCCTCTAACTCCCTTCAGATACTGGAAAGCTGCTCACTCTAAGGTCTCCCTGTAGCCTTCTCTTCTCCGGGCTGAACAACCCCAGCTCTCTCAGCCTGTCTTCATAGGAGAGGTGCTCCAGCCCTCTGATCATCTTTGTGACCCTCTGCTGGACCCATTCCAACAGGTCCATGTCCTTTCTATGTTGAGGACTCCAGAGCTGGACACAGTGCTCCAGGTAGGGTCTCACGAGTGCAGAGCAGAGGGGTAGAATCACCTCCCTGGCCCTGCTGGCCACGCTTCTTTTGATGTAGCCCAGGATGGGGTTGGCTTTCTGCGCTGCCAGTGCACAATGTCAGTGTCAGCTCATAAGTGTCTTTGAAAGGTACCTAAAGTCTTTCAGTGGTGCTGTTGTCCTCAGGGATACATCTTGGGAGGATGAAGGAGTGGAGAAAGCCTCCCCAGAGGTCCCTGGGGTGGGGTGCGTAGCCCTGCACACCCCATGTTCTGCATGGTTCTGGTCTCTCCTTTGCTGCAAACTGGGGTCACTGGCAGCGCTTCACACCCTCCCAGGTATCACTGCTCCTGAGGTCGGAGCAGTTTCCAGACTGAAAGATGACAAAGCTGCTGTGTGCTGGGGTGACTGCCCCCAGTTATTTCTTCTGGCTTCACCATACTGGTTGGGGCGCTGAGCACCCAGCCCCCCAGCACACCCCAGCTCTGAAAGCAGAGTGGCTCAGTGTGGCACTGGCTATCCCCAGCCAAATCCAGTCCCTCAGAAGAGGGAAAACCGTGTAAGTGCCTGTGCAGCATCTCTCTCTGGACCTATTGTAAATGTCACGGCAGTGTCTATAAGTGGCCTAACATATTAAAGATCAGGCAGTGAGGGGAGGGAAGATGACCTTTTGTGTTTTGCCCAGAGCAGGCAAGGGTAATGTAATTATAATTTCATGTAATTCATCTCCTGACACTGTGTAATAGCTGAACTTCGCTTGGCCAAGCCAGGGATGGAGTAAAGACAGTAGGGGGAGAGACCCTCACCCTCCAGCCTCCCCGCTGGGACACCCTCCCCAGGACAGAGCCCCCCCACCCTCACTGGGCTCATCTGCCACCACAAGGCTCCCCGCTCCTCTCTCTGGCCAGGGTGCAGATGGAGCCTCTCCTCCTGGCGAGAGGCTGCCAGGGCTGTTAGCTCAGTGCTGCTGTGTTCCGAGGCGAGCAGCTAAAACTCTTCCCAGCCTGCAGGAGCATCTGGCACGGCCAGGGCCGCTTGTTCTGCCAGCCTCAATCTGCTCCTCTGTGTGGTTTGAACTCTCTTCCTTCCCTTCCTGACATTGTTTTCTGGGGATGCTTTTTACATCACAGCAAGCACAAAACCTCTCTTTTACAGGGGTGGGAGGTGAGGAGTTGTGCTCTCTCCCCATATCCCACAGCTGAGGATGGATCAAACCCACCCCCAACAAAAAACAGCCCTTCTGTTTTTCACAGAATCACAGAATGGGTTGGGTTGGAAGGGACCTTAAAGCCCATCCAGTGCCACCCGTTGCCCTGGGCAGGGACACCTCCCACCAGACCACATTCCTCCAAGCCTCATCCAACCTGACCTTGAACCCCTCCAGGGATGGGGCAGCCACAGCTTCTCTGGGCAACCTGTCCTAGTGCCTCAGAGTGAAATTACCCTTAAATAAGGCTTTTCTCTTGTCTAAGCATGCTATACCTAAAGTCTATATAGTGCCAGACTGCTGTTAATTGGTTCCTTGTTAATTTGCTCTGCTGTCTCTGGGCTGGACCACTTTGCTGAGGTCTGCTTTGGCTTGTCTGTAGGGAATGGGGTGACGGACCAGAGCACTCACAGCCCCTCTGGGCTGGTGAGGGGGAAGTGTAGTGTGAGTTTGGGCAGGTCGTGTCTGCAGGATTGTTTATTAGCTGAGCAGATACCATGTTTTCAGAAAGGAAGTTACACCTATTTAAAAGCTGCCACCACCCCAAATTTATTTTTCATCACTAACTGATTAAATTCTGCTAGTCAGAGATTTTATCCCAGAGAAATCCTCCAGGAAGCTCTAATAGCAGAGTCAATCTTTATAATATCGGGAACAATAAAACAAGAGACCTCATTTTGCTGCAGGTTTTATTTGCAGGTACATGGCTCTGCATGCCTGCACAGTCCCATTACCATCCCAGCACCCAATAGGAGTCATTAAATATTTATTTAAAAGGTTTTCATTCCTGAGTGGCGAAATAGAAACCAGTAAAGATTAAATGGTTTTGTTAAGATAAACAGTCTGGAGGAGCGAACATCATGTTGCGTGGCTCAGGGTACCAGGCAGCGGGATTGAGGGGCTGGATGCTGAGTGCTCCTGCGCTTCTCCAGGGAGGATTCCTGGAAGCAGAGTTGGATAAATTAACCATGGGGTTTCATTACTAGATGAATGTGGTGTTGGGTGATGCTAAGCACAGAGGATCTATGATATCTCCATTAGCCAATGTGGGGATCCAGCACTCGCAGTGTGATGCTCACAGTTGGCCTTGGTGTTTTGCCACAGGAGGAAGAAGCAAGGATCTTGGTTAGAGGGTTTTATCATCAAATCTGCTACTCTTTGGACTCGTAAAGCTCAGAAAAAATGCTACAGTGCAGGTACTGCAAGAGAAATGCCTTTATTAGCATTGGGCTGCGTGGGCAGCATCGCTCTCCACAAAGGCTCCATCAGCAAAAAAAAAAAAATCTCATCAACATCAGCCTCTAATTCATCTCCTCTGCCTCACCCTGCGCAACTCCTGCGTATCCCTCACAGCAGTTGTCTTGAAACCCTTGGTGAAAGTATTTTTTTTCTTATTAAAAAACCCTCCCTGACCTCAGCTACATGGAGAGATTTGCTGGCATTTCCCATCCCGAGTGTGCTCCAGCTTTGTCTTCCTGGTAGAAAGGCAGGACGTGCCAGTCTTACAAATTCTCCATTCCCCCCAATAGAAAGTCTTTTGTGACTTTTCCGCCTCTTAAAAAAAGACACTTGATGGCTCCCCTTCTCCTCCAGCTTTCCTGTAACAGTGGCCCTGATGGGCAGCAGACCTACATGGATGAAGTGGGCTGTGCCTTGGCATTGGGATTTGGCACTTTTTGTGCCATTGAAGGAATCGTGGTTTCCACCAGGAGCCTGAAAAGCGGTCACCCCGTCCTTTCTACTAGGAGGAGCTTCCAAGTTGTATACCAGCCTGTGTGAACCTGTGAAAAAAAAAGATGGCACTGAGGCAGGGAAGTCCAGCAGCTTCCGCACTGGTGAAGCAGGAGCAAGCCAAGCACACCCCCTGAGCCCTTTTATATGCAGAAAGAAAGACTCGTGTTTTCCACCTTGCTGCTGACAGCTGAACTGCTTTGCTTTTCCAAATCTATATCAACACCTAAGGCTTTTATTGGGGGTTATTTTTTTTTTTTGGAGCAGGCTAAAGAGGAAAGCATAGCTGTTAAAACAACACAGCACCTCCCATCTATGGATTGAATATAATACTTACCCTATTATTTCATAACATTAAAAAAGGAAGCGTCCTACTTATTTTTGAAGCATAGATTTTTCTGCATGATGAATGGGAAGGAGTTTTTTTTGGTCGATGGGATTTAATTATGCTACAAAGCACTGAAGAACTGAGCTGCCATCCCCTGCCTCCTGTTGCTCCCAGCTTGCTGGGGAGGATAGGGGCACACTGGCCAGTTCGTCACCATCCTACAAACTTCTCTCTCCCTGCTTGGATTCCTTCAATTTTCTTCCTTGTTGCATTTTAGCAAACGGTTTGTCAAATGCCTTTGACCTGCCCCAAATTGAGACTCTCCATGGCACATGGAGATGATCCAGTTCCCTGTGGGCATTTGATCCCAGCCACGCTTCGGGTAGCTGGGTCCTGTGCAAGTGGGACACCCCAGCTTCTTCTCAAGGTGATGTGATCCAAACCAATCACAATCCATCCAATGTCAGAGCCTTGTCCCCTTGTCTCAGTGAGACCTTGGTCCCAGCTGGCCTGGACCATGAAGTCTCCAAAGCCTGTTTAACCTCCAGCAGGACTGGCAACGCTGACAGGAGCAATACATGCTCCAAAATCGAAGGGCACTTTGAATGCTGCAGAGCATTTCCATTCAAAAGTCTTCCAAAGGTTTGGGATTTATCTCCATCCTGGGAGGGAGCCTTATTAGTGGCTTTTTGGTACACCACTCCTGAATAATGAGGACAATCCTGTCTCAAGAAGATAAATCCCAATATAATGATGCCATTGTCTTTCCTTATTGTAACTCTCCGTCAGCCCCTCATTTAACTGCTGTTTTACCCAAAGATTTTGACAGCCTGCTTTAGCACAGGAAGAAGAATACAATGCTTATTAATTGCCACCCAATCTAAATTAGCCCTTTCTTCCATGGCTAATGAGTTGTGCAGTCCTTTGGGGATGACGGTTTGACCATGGCCAGTTACATCTCCTTATCCTCATGGCCATGCTGGATCTTCCACTGCTTTTCCTTGCCCTGATGGGTCCATCATGTCATCCCGACTCCCCCTGGAGCAGCAGATGCTCTCTGCTCAAATCCCTCTTTTCCTGCCCATTTCCCACGGGAGGAGCAATGAAAGGTGAAAGGTTTTTGCAGCTTTGCAAAAATTCTCCTACAATTATGGCATGAAGGAGCGTGGCTGGGAGAAATAACATCAGCAAAGAAATATTGCTTGGAAATAAATTTGTGAGAATATATTTCTGCCGTGACAGGTACGGGGAGCACTGGAGCCGGACTAAGCAGGCAGGCGGCTCATAGGTCATTATGAGTTCGAATCAGTTACCAGGGGGATGCAAAGGGAACTGGAGATGGATGTATTGTAAGAAGGTTTCCTGCAGAGGATTTAAGCAATTTCAACTGGCTGACATGGTTGAGATCAGCTTGAAAGTTTCCTAATGAATTTCTTTTTTGAGAGGAAATTGGGCTGTTGAGTGGAGGAATGCACCTCCTTGGTACGGAATAGAAAAGCAGACTCTTTCTGTTGAAAATCTGCCAGTGAAAAATCCAAATAAAGCTAAATCTCCTTAATCTTTCAATGTGGATCCCCCAGGAAGCACCTCCCAGAAGCTGTAGTATGTTGCCTTTGTGTCTGTAATTCTCCTTGGGGGTTTGGGGCAGCAGTGGGCACACCCCAGCTCTTCGGGGGAGCAATGGGACACAGCAGGCAGAGACCTGTCCCAACTCAGTTCAGTAGTGTGGAGACAGTCCAGAACCATGCTGGGATGTGCAGGAGCACAACTCAGCCTTTGTTTCATACATGGCATCCCCTTTATCCCAGGGCTAATGGACCTGTGACACACATATACCTGGGGCAGCATCATCCCCAAGTGGAGGACTCTTGGGTGCAGAGCTCAGCTCACCACGGAAAAGGTGCATGTCCCCGAGGAAATTTTGGAGAGCAGTTTCTTGGTGTAAATTTTCCATCAGTTTGTAGTCAGTGGTAGGCAGAAGCCTCTGCCCTGCACACTGTCTCCATGGGGTCAGAGAGGAGGAGCACTCATGGATGCTGGACCAGTATCTGGAAAGGGTATGAATGCTGGGGTGTGCCCATGTTTGCCTCCACTTGAATTCACTGATTTCATTTTGATTTGATATTGGGTTTTTTTTGTTTTGGTTTTTTTCCCCTAGAGACCGGTGTCCCAGTGGATGGAATTTGGAGCAGCCTGGCAAGGATCCACACCATTCCCAGGAGCATGTCTTGGACTCACCGACGAGGTACGTCCCCCGCGGACCCAAATGATAGTAGTGCTGCAGTTATCCCTGTTACATGCATAAACGTAAGAAAAGGTCCTCAACCATTACCTGGTTTCTTGGTGTTGGGGGTCCAAAACCTGCTGAACCTTTGGAAATTATTATATGAGCTTTGTGTGCTTCGGCTGAGACAGTAACTGGTTAAAGGAAGATCCCTCGGGAGTCTAAGCTACCTTTTGTATTTATTGCAGCTCTAGTGCTTTCAAAACTTTTCAAAGGTTTAATTTTCCTCCGTGTGTCTCCACGATCCAAATTTAGCAGGGAAGGTGTGATCTGCAAATAGCCAGGAGAGATGCCGCTTGCCCAGCGACGGCTCTGCTATGTAGGTGCTCACAGGGCAGGTGTTTGTGGTACCTCACTGGGACAGAGGACCCAGAAACCACTTTAAGCAATGAGATAATCTCTGTAGCTCAGTGTGGAAGATAACTGAGCAAAGGATTAATCCAGAATCCTGCCGGGCTGGGGATGTCATTAGCAGGGGTGAGATAAACCACTGCTATGGAAAGGTTGAGGTGGACCCGGCGATGATGCGTTCACACCAATTTTATCCCCCTCTGTCCCACGGGCATCGACCCCGCCATGCTGTAAGTGTGTGTGATACCTTTGGTTGATACCAGCCAGTGTCTGGGCATAAAGGACAAGAGGAAACGGCCTCAGGTTGTACCAGGGGAGGTTCAGGTTGGATATTAGGAAATTTTTTTACATGGAAAGGGTTATCAAGCCTTGAAATGGGCTGCCCAGGTTGAGACATCATCCCTGGAGGGATTCAAAAGACGGGTTGATGTGGTTCTCAGGAACATGGTTTAACGATGGGTATTTTTCAGAGTTAGGTTGACGGTTGGACTAGATGATCTTAAATGTCCCTTCCAACCTAGATGATTCTATGTTTCAATGATTAAGGACAACATTTCTGATTAAATGGGCTGTCCATGTCCTCCTCACCCCAGAGTATTTAGAATTTAGAGCAGAGTGACTTCTGCTGAAGCTGCTGGCTGCCACAGCGTTACCCAGGGCTGGAACCTGCAGTGCTCCCTCTCTCATTTAGCATGGCTGTGAAACCAAGTGCTGGGCTGTGCAGCCACCTGTGAGCCCACTGAGTAGTGGGACGTGCAGCGGGGTGCACAGGACAGTGAGGGGGGGGACTGTTGGGGGCTGATGGAGGCTGTGGCTACCAAAGAGGCTGGCTACTCTGACATCTGGAAATGTTCAAGGCCAGGCTGGATGGGGCTTTGAGCAACCTAGTCTGGTGGGAGGTGTCCCTGATCAGGGCAGGGGGGTTGGAACTTGACAATCTTTAAGGTCCCTTCCAACTCTAACCATTCTATGACTCTATGGCTCCTTGATCTGCTGGCCCTGAGTGGTCCAGCCAGGGCTGGGTCCTCCAGCAAGCACTGGGGGGCCATGTTGTGCCCGGTCCTAGACAACCACCACGATATTTATCACCCACAGTGGCCACCCCATCACTGGAGCGAGGGGGATGCCATAGTGATGTCGTTCTCCTAATCTAGTAACCTGCAGATGGGGATGCTGGTATCCATGGTCTGCTTTTCACCTCACCCCTTCACCAAGGGACCCATCACCCGTGTCTCTCATTATCCTGCAGTGGCACTGAGTTGCCAGCAGTTTTCTCTGAAGTGGGCACATGGCATTCCTGGAGATCTCTGCTCAGGTGGGAATGCTGCAGGAGGGTGAGGAGCAGCCACATGCCCCCAGGCACAACCTGTCCTGCTGGCTGCAGGCACAAACCAAAGAACAAAAGCAAGGAGCTGCACTGTTGCCAGCACAGGCAGGATGGATTTCATGTCAAGGAGCCAGCATCTTGGAGAAGAAGCTTGTCCTTAGGATGCAGGAGCCAGTCTAGAGGCTCCTCCTGACTCCTTTCCCCTTTAATGTGATTCTCTATGAATATTGTACGAATGAATACAGTTATGCCCTGAAAAAAGAAAACTCATTTATTTATGAGGGTATTTGATTTCGTCTGAAATGCCTCATCTAGCAGCCTCCCTCCATTAGAAACCCTCCGAAGCTATGCAAGAAAAAGCCATATTTTATTATTTAAATTAATAAAGTGGCTGCAAAATTTTGCTTCATTTTAAAATATGACTATAGAAAATATCCTGCCATGGACCATTTTTCCTGTGGTTTTCTTCCTGAATATTCCTAATTATGGCCATAATTAATTTTAACGAGTCACCCACCATCAATTCCACAGTAATTTGTAAGTGTCCTGCAGCTGACTTAAAAAAAAAAAAAATTGAAAGCGATGCCCTCCTCTGGCTGCCTCTTTAATGAAACCTGGGATTACTTAAGGAATTGGCATTTGGCTCCAGCAACACAAAATTGCCTGGTCCTCAGTCAGAGCCGACGCTGTCCGCCTGTTGATGGATGGCATCATTCAGTGCTTTTATAGGTACAGCAAAAGAGGCCAATCTGCCTGGACTGATAAATCTAAATCTCTTGTAATATATCATAGTTCTACCAGATGTAGGTATGAAACCAATGTGATGCTTCATTTTTCCAGGGAAACAACTCCTCCAAGGCTAATGGTCAACTCCACCAAAGTCCTTGGACAAACTTTGGCCTCCTGGGAAGGAGGTTGAGAAGGTCTGGGAAGAAGGTTGGGAAGGTCTAGATGGAGGAGGTGGATGGAGAAAGGAGGAACAATAAGTGCTAGGGAGTTTCATCTCCATCTCCCACACCACAGTAATGTCAGATATGTCTAGAAGAGGTTCCATCTGGTTGTAGACTCCCAAGAGCGCGTGAGCCCTCAGAGGTCACCTCAGAATAAACTTTGCCATGCTATTCTCATAAAAGCTAGGAAATTAGGTGAAATATCAAAGTCACTGGAATTTAAGAGTGGGGCTGGCAGGTGGGATGAAAGGAGAGGGAGGAAAGCCTTGGTCCATGGAGAAATCCTGTATATTTGTGAGGATGGTTGCAGATGGAGAGCCCCCATTACAGCACCCACGCTGGTCTCTGCCGGGCCTCGGGGTCACCACTCCCTCAGCAGCAAGCGCAGCGTGGGCTGGGCAGCGGCCTTCAACCATTTGTTTTAATAAAAGAGCATCGCTGATGTCCTCATTAGAGCCTCACAGCCGCAAAGCGAGGGCTGGAGGCCAGCAAGCGGCTGCACCGCTCACAGGGTCTGGCTGCTGACATTTCGGAGCTAATCAGGCCTGCCACTGCCAGCCAGGGATTTGACACGGAAAATAGAAAAAAACAAACAAACAAAAAAAGCAGGTAGCAACAAGATCCTCTGTCATGGCATGGCTGGTGGCCAAGTCTCTCCTTTAATTCCTGGACAAGTATATTACTGGTGTTGCCCTCCTCTGGTTTCCTTTGCACCCAGAGCCGGTGTAGGTGGCTGTGGCATTTGCGGTGTGGCAGCAGAATTCAGGGTGTGTTTGTGTCTACTCCCACAAGTCCAAGTCCGAGCTATTGCCACTGTGTGCCCCTGGTGGGAAAACTGAGGTTTTTTCCTGCTGGAGTGTTGCTGTGAGCCTCCCACAGTACATCCCCTGGTTTCACTCCTCTTCCCCCCGCCCCCATCCCGGCAGTGGGAGTTAATGTTTAAGCTGGGGGTGACCCCAGGTCTGGGTGCAGGAGCAGGGCTGTGTTGGTAGAGCTGTGCAGTGCGGGGAGTTGGGAGGTGTGTAGCAAATCCTGACCTCTTACGGCAGCTCTGCCAACACAGCCCCTGGAAAAGCACTTATTGCTGGGTCTTAATCTGTAGTAGCTACAAAAGGGACATGTGTCTGGGGATTGCTGGAAGGCTTATCCATGTTTATAAAGAGCAGTGCCGAGAGGGACAGGGTTCAAAAACACTGAGTCTACCCTCAGGGACTGGTTTGAAAATTGTGAAAATGTTGAAATACTATCTATGTTTTATCTCCCCGTCTGACACTGATGGCTCCGCAGGTCACGTTCACAGAGTGCTGCACAAAACCAAAGTGTTCCCAGCTGCTTTGGAACAATGTGCCAAGGTTTCTCTGCACCTCATGGCCAGTGTCCTGGGGAATGCCCCCCTCTGCTCTGGGACTATGCATCTGATACATGCACCTTGGGGTGGTAACAGTGCCCGAAGGAGAATTACCTAGGTTAATATTTGGAAATCAGAAGTGAAAAGGGACCCAGAGCTATAATTCTGCCTTAAATGCTTAATTTCCATTGCGTTTGATGGGCGTCAGAGGCCCAAGCAGAAGTCGTGGTGGCAGCGTGCCTGACTCCCGAGCACGGGAAAGCGCATGCATTAGCATCACGAGCAAGGAAAGCAGAAAAAGGAGCGTATTAAAAACATCCAATTGAGTGAAAAGCCCATGAGTATGTAAAAGATGCTTGCTCTTTACATATGCAAGGCTTAGCGAAGATAGCACGAACCCATGAAAAAAAACGTTTCCTCTTTACTGCAACTTGAAATGGTGAAATACAGGCTGACCAGCAGCAATGGCAACCGCTTTATCCTCCAATTTACTGCTCTCACTTCCAGCCTGGCCCCCAGAGCCCAGCTCCCTTTGTACCATTTTTCTATTAGTAAGTTTTATTTGCAGTCAGGAGCTTTGTACTCGCAGAGCAAAACCCTGTCTTTGCTCCTAAACCGTCCTGCCTGGGCACTGCTCCAAGCCCCTGCACCGAGCCTGGGGAGAGAATCTGCTCCCAGATGGTGCAAGCTGCTGGGGTTCTGTCAGATTCTGCTGGAAGCTCTATGTCCCACCACCATACCAACAACTGGTCCAGTAGAACAACTGGGGCCAGCAGTGCCTCAGTTTCCCCATCCTAGTTCCTCCCCCCGGCCCTTTCCCCCAGGGGCATGGCAGGTTGAGGAGGGGGGAAGAGGCTTGGAGACCCCATACTGTGATGTGGTCACCCAGGAGGCACGTTGCTAGCCCAGGGGACCCCAGGGACACCTGGAGCTGCCTGCCAGAGTAAGGAGCAGCCCCAGTTTTCAGACAAGCTTGGTTTTCCAACAGACTCCGGTAAGATTTGCTGGAGGTGTCAAACCTCCTTCTAAGCACTGTCTCCCAGCCTCTGCCCGGCCAGAGTCTTCTGCAGCTTTTTCTGGCCTCACTCCCAGTCGCCCCTGTTCCCAAAGCACAAACTCAGTTGAAGTTGCCTTGTGCTTGGCTGAAGGCATTTAATCACCGTCTCGGCCTGATGGAAATACAAGCTACTCCTGTGCCAGTCAGGACATGCTCTTCTTGCACGGATGAAGATGAGCAAAGAGCCATCCAAGCATGAAATAGTTGTCAAGCTTCCAGAGGGTCACAAGATATATGGATTATGAAGTAGAGACTCCCACAGATCTTAGATTATCAAATATAAAGACTGCAGAAGATTGCTTCGACGTGTTAGATAGCAGGAGCGCCGTCCTGAATTCAGAGCTGGGCTGAAGCTGAGTACATGGGACTCTTATCTCATAAGCTTTGGGTTCACCCCAAATTTGGCTGTCCCTGCACAAAGCCTCTTGGTCGTCAGAATTATCTTCTGCCTCTTTCTATCTCCAGCTCACAGGAACGGGCAGGTTTTATGCCCGGGGTTGTGCTTTGTGGAGCAGAAGCCATGTAAAGGTTAGAGCACTTGAAGGACTGGAGATCAGGATTAAAGAGGACATTTCAGGCAGGTTGAACAGAAACTAATAGAATTAGCAGCATTAGGTCTGACATTGGTGGGGGCTGTCTCCTGCAAGGCAGATTGAGTGCCTTCAAGAAGAACAGGCAGTTGCCAGGGGGAAGCCCAGCAGTGTGGTGGTGAATCCTAAGGGGCTGGGGGAGACAAGGAGCCCCTGCCCAGTACCCAAGGGGACGCTATTGTGGGCGGGAGGGCATGGCTCTGCCCTTGAGCCCCTTTCCCTAAGCTCCAGAAACAAGGAGTAGCACTGCCATGGTGGGTGTTAGCGCTTAGAGGATGAGGAAGGGCTCACTTGTGTTTTGCCCAGGGTAGGTTTTATCACTGCGGTTGGCTCCAAGCTGCCACATGTAATGGCCTCTCACAGCTGATCGCTGCCCCATTGCTTTTTTCCAGGTTATGGGAGGTGCAGTTGAGGGTCACCTCCCTGTTCTCCTGTCCTGAGCCCCATGTGCATTGCTGGCAGCCAGGAGTGTGGCCCCGGCCAGGAAAGCCATAGCTCACTGAACCACTTTCCATCAGGAGGAGCCGAGCCACTAACACAGATGATACCTGGGAGATGCCAGGGCTGCAAGAGCAGGGCAGGGTCTTGGTGACCCAGGAGGTCCCTTCCAGCCCTGGTTCCCCATGTCCCTTCTGGCCAAATCCTGAGGACACCCTTAGACAGTCCCTGTTCCAGAATGGGGGAAAATGGAGAAAACTCTGGGTGTAAGCCAAGGGGCCAGCAGAGAGGTGCGAGCATGCCTCCCCTTCTGGATTTTGGCTCTGTGCCCCCTCTCTTTATTTCTGCCACCCCTCCCAAACCAGGGGTTTTGCCAATATATTCTTACAGGTCCTGCACGATTCTGCTCATTAAACCCAGGCCCAATAGGGATCAGGGCTACACCCCACCCTCCAGCTCGGTACCCGACTGCTTATTCTTCCCTTTCACTCCCGCCCACCAGTTATTCTTCCCCAAAGCCCCAGCTCAGCCCAGTCTGAATTAATTGCAAGAGTGAGACGTCAGCTGCTTTTATGTAACGCTCCCGTGTAATTCCAGCTACTCGTTTCCGCTCCCCCACTAATTTATTCACTTCAGGTTTGTTTCAATCAGCCCAGCCTTTCTTTTTTTTTTTTTTTCTTTTTTCTTTTTTCTTTTTTTTTCTTCACAAGGTCTCTTTGTAATCCGTGTTCCTCACCCAAGGACTTGGCATTCCCCAGGTAGCAGGGGTGAGCAGGAGCAAGCCCCAGGGGTCCCAGCCAGCAGGGCGAGTGCCTTCGTGTGGGTTTCACTGTGCTGAGCACTGTTCATGGCTTGCCTCCTTCCCTAATTACTTCTCTTTCGCTGTTTTCTTCTGCTGCTTCGGCAAAGAGAGAAGCTAGGGACTTTTGTTGTTGGTTTGGTTTTGTTGGGTTTTTTTCCCCAATATATATTGAGGATTTGGGGGGAATGGCTATTCTTTACAGTACGATGAAGAATGGTCACATATACTTATTGATCTCCGGGAAGCCTAACGCTTTGCAAAACAATCATGCCAGAGGAGTGGGGATGGATTATCCTTCATCTCCTCTCACCACTGTGTGACCAGAGGTGCTGGGACATGCCAATGGTGCTGGGATGCAGCCCATGGATGCTCCAGCTTGCCATCAGAGCTCGGATGGCTGCTGAGCTCCCTGGCCCTGCTAATGAGCTGCCTGGCGCTGTGGGCTGAGGAGGGCCTACCTCTCTCTTATAGCACTCCTTCAAATAGAAAATGGCTCTTCATTTAGCTCTTGTCTCGACAAGGCTGAAATTAAGAGGCAATTCAGGCAGCGCTTAGAACGAGATGAGTGTTAGTCCTCCTGAGGAGGTGGTGGGGCTTGTAGGGAATCCAGCATCCCAAATTCCTGCAGAGCTTAGTGGATAATTACCTTGGGCTTCATTTTCATGTCAGGGTTAACCCCGTCCCGTACTCATGATTTAATCCAACCCCACCTGCCAGCAGACACCTTGAGCAGAGTCAGGCATGGGCCATCCATCACAATGCTGGGAGAGGCTCAGGGCAGGTTTTGCAATACCTGCAAGAAGAGCTATGGAGCACCAAAAAATCATCTTCTTTGCTTATTGATTTCTGGTAAAATCTAATAATTAGAAAAATCATCCTGCCAGCTTACGTGTGCCCTGCTTACAAAGGCAAAAGGCAAAATCATTCAGAGGATGACAGGGCTTCGATACACTCCCTGTAATTTCTCTGGGCAGACAGACAAGTCTCCCTGCAGCTGGCATCAGTCTGTGTCTCCAGGCAGAGAGTGGAGAGCATCCATGCAGGGAGCCTGGGACATCCCTCGGGCACATGCAAGGCCAGGAGAGGACTCTTGTGAAGATGGACTCCCATAGATTGGACCCATGAGGCCAGCACAGTGACCTGGGTACCAGCCCCCTGGGCTAGCTGCAGTCACATAACAAGCCCATACACACTCTCGCCTCTGCCAACATCACCCACAGCTTCTCTTTGCACCAGCGGGCAGATGCTGCCAAGAAAATAGCTGGTGCTGCCATCTCCAAGTGTGGAGAGAGAGGACAATCCTGCCATGAAAGGACGGTCCCCGCAGCCAGTGCTGGCACAGTGGCAAAGGTGACACTGCCAGGGATCAGATGTGCCTCCTATTGCAAATAAACAGGCTGTTTTGCTCTCTGTGAAGTCTTAATATAGCGCCTTTTACCACCTGCAAAAGCACACTTAAATAGTGGTTTATCAAAAACAAGTCTCGGGGAATTATCTGAAAAATCAGCCGGTGTGATGAAAGGTGTGTGAGCTGGAGGGCCGCATCCTGCACTGGAGTCTGAAAGCTGGATAATAATATTTTACCTTTGGAAAATTAAACTTTGAAGCTTTCTCATCCCAAACGGCTCACCATTTGCTTGATTTCTGCTTCCCAGCCTTGCTTGACACTGCCTGCCAAACCACACTACCTTTCCTCCCAGCCGCTCTGTTGACCTGCTTGCTCCTCTACACCTGAGAAAGCTAAAGAAGCATTACAGAATCACAGAAACTTCGTGGTTAGAAGGGACCTTTGAGATCATTGAGTCCAACCATAATAAAAAAACCATAACAAAACAAAAAAAAAACCCCACCACCACACACTAACAACCCCACGCCCAAAAAACCTCCACCATAACAACAACCACCATAGCCAACAATCTTGGCCACTAGAGCATGCCCTGAAGTGCCACATCTACACATGTCTTAAATACCTCCAGGGATGGTGACTCCACCACCTCCCTGGGCAGGCTGTTCCAGTGCCTGACCACATTCTCAGTAAAATAATTCTTCCTGATATCCAGTCTAAACCTCCCCTGCTGCGACTTCAGCCCATTTCCTCTGGTCCTGTCATTATTCCCTTGGGAGAAGAGGCCAATCCCTGCCTCTCTACAGTTTCCGTTCAGGTAGTTGTAGAGGGAAATAAGGTCTCCCCTCAGCCTCCTCTTCTCCAAACTAAACATGCCCAGTTCCCTCAGCCTCTCCCCATAGGACTTGTTTTCCAAACCCCTCACCAGGTTGGTAGCTCTCCTCTGGACCCGCTCCAGCACTTCAATGTCCTTCTTGTTTTTATTGAATTGCTTTTCACTTGTGTACTTGGTAAATGCATTTTACTTGCTGGAGACTTCAGGAGTCTTGGCACCCCAGCACAATGTGAGGAAAGCGTAGGGCTCTGTGTAGCATACATGAGGCCAGGCAGCACCTTCCAGCGGTGATGAGCACCATCCTTGGCCTCCAGAAACCAACTGTCCTCTTTGATACAGAGGGCAAAGAGATGAAGCATCAATCATGGCTAAATAAGGGGCAGATGCGTGCCCAGATCTCAGGTGCTGACTCTTCCCACAGTGGTTTCACACAGTGCAGGACAGAACTATGTCTTGTTCAGCACATGTGCTGTGCTTAGCTCCAGCCAGAGGTCCCCCACGTTTCAAGACTCACCTTGTGTCCTTGGCATTTATCAGAGGAACACTAATTGGGGAAGGAACTGGCCAGGCGAGCTCTGGGATAGGAGCAGAGTCATGTGTAGAGACAGGCTCTGGGGAAGGGAGGCTCCTCTCCTTTAGGCTCCAGTTAACTCTTGTGTGCATCAGGAGGGATAACTTCATCTTGCCAAGTCTTGCCAATTAGCATTCTGCTCCAGTCTGGGTTTCATAAGCTGGTCTGACTTCGTAAGATAAAAAAGTAATAACACTGCCCTCTATTATTTATTAGCAGCCTTTATGTCTCCCGGCACAAAAAGTCCTTCCTCCTTCCTGGCTTCCTCACCAGGCTGCTCTGAACAACGTGTGATGCTGTCACTCCCCTGCCCTCATCACCCAGGATTTCACAGGGCTCCCACGCCCCCATATCCTGGCTCAGGTGAAATATTCCAGACACGGCAGACACTCGTTTGGCTCCCATCCTGCCTTCCTGGATGCCCAGGGTGGCCTCATGTTCCAGCAGCAGGCAGCCTGGGACAATCCCCTCAGCTGGCAATTGGGGAATGGCTGGGTGTTCCCATGAGAGCACTTGGCTTTTGCCCCCATTTCAGGGCTATTAAGCTCTTGCATCATAAATTATTTTGCATCCAAACTCTAAAATCACTACTCCGAATGAAGCATGCACTCATTTATTCCAGGTGAAGGTGGCTGATGGATCTGCACTGGATCGTTTGGGGTCCTGTGGATGCTTTTTGAGTTGATAAGAGTCCTTGAAGACCCAGCCAAGTTCTCCTGGGGTGTTTGCCCCACCTGGAAGCCATACACAGTGTCCCCCCCTGCACTCAGCCTGGTCGCAGGGCACTCCAGCTGCCCGGTACCGGCATCCCTGTGATGCCCACAGCCTGTGTTGACTGTATTGACTGAATTAATTACAGTTGGGGTTCAATATTGAAATTACTCAGAGCTCTGGATAGCCAAGCTGAATCAATAAGTTCATTAGCAAGAGCCAAAGCCAGCTGAGCAGCACAGGGATGTCACACGCTCGGAGAGGAGGCAGAGCAGATGCCCTTTGTCGGAGCTCAGCCCCACAAAGCACAGTTTTGCCCAACACCGTGTCTTTGTTTCAGCCCCAGTACCCCAAATCTGGTGAGCACATAATTTACCCTCTGCTGTTGGCTGAGGCTGAGCTGGCTCCTCAGGCAGCACACAGCATCCTCACATATGGCAGTGCACCAAGGTGGTGCCGACTAACTCGAAACACAGGGAGGCTTTGATGTCTGTGATTCATGTATACGTTATTTCTGAGCCCCAAATATGCATGTGAATAACAGCAATAAAAACACCTCGCTAGCTAATATGAAGGTGCAGGACTCAGGTTAACGTATGGATATGTGCCGCTGGCATGCTTCGTCAAGCAGCCTGGGATTTCTGTCAAGGGAAGACTCCCTCGAACACGTGAACATTATATCAATCTTCCTTAGTGTGGCATACCCTGGCCATGACACTGGGAATTAAATGATTGTTTCCAGTTCTCCTCAACACCAGGTATGCCTCTGCCAGGAGGTATGAGGCAGGAGTTTGGCTCTGCTGGCAGGGTGCTTGGTGCACAGCCCCATAAGTGGGCTAAATCTGCCAGCTTTAAAACCCGTCGCCTCTTCACCATCGCTGCTCTAGCTCTGGAACAGCGGCACCTTTGCACGTGGGAGCATCTGGCCAGAGCTCGACTGGGTTTTTGCTGGAGAAGCACCTGGAGGGTTGGATTTGCTGGGGTGTAGCTGGCTCCTCACAGGTGGTAGGGGGTGGCACTGCTATAGCAATTGTCACCTGGGAAACAGAGAGGTATAGAAGTGCCTGAGCAGCGGTGTTCTCTTGCATTTCTTGAGTGGGTTGGCTCAGTTTGGCATCCAGCCCTGGTGTGGAAACCCAGAATAGAGCCCAAAAGTAGACCTGTCTCCATCCTTGCAGTTGGCCATGGCACATGGATGGTACAAGCCACCCTGTGGTAGATGGCCACTGTGGCCCATCGGGTGTCTCTTGTAGACATCAAAGAAGCTGAGAACCAAATAGGGTGAGCTATGCCTGAGGGAAAAGATCACAAAATAGAGAAGGCTGAGCCCCTCGGAGGTCCTTTTCCTTTCCAAACTGAGCCTCCGGCTTTGCACCAAAATGCTTCCTCTTGAAATCTCTGGCAGCAGAAATTTCCCAACCTGCACGGGATTAACTCCGAGATTGTCAAGATGTGTCTCATTTAAATAAGATCTTTGCAGGGATGCTTTTTGGATCCTTGCAGTTTTATTTATTTAGTTGGTTTAGTTTAAGATTAATCAGAAATGAGAAAAGAGCTGGAGACACACAAAAGAGGCTCTAAATAATTCTGAGTGATTGAGAGCACCGTGATTAATGGGATCTGCCAATGCCATTCGGGTGGAAGCAGCCTTCCGAAAAATGGATTTATGTTAAATGGAAAAATACAATAATGTCATTCACAACAGGAGAAAACATGCGTTGCAAGAACCTGCCTTGAACGGTCATCACATATAATTCAGGCTCGAGATGAACAAAACTTAACTTCTCTAAGCTCTGTGTGTCCTGGTTCTAAATTCATTCATTATATTTGATTATCTTCAGTCCTCCCCAAGTGTAATATATTATTTCTTACAGAATTCACCATGCTTCATGTCAGGCATGGTTTAATATTTCATACAGTTCATTAAATAACACATTCAGTTCAGCTCACAATGCCTTATTCATAATCCCATATACATCCCTGTGAAACCACAGAGAAACAAAAAAAAAAAATAAAATTGATGTATGGAGAAACGGAAGAGCAAATTGAAAACAGTTCTGTAAAAGGACCATTTGCAACCCCGGCAATTGAAGACTCTTTGCCAAACAAGAGGGAGACAAGATGGTCCCTGTCTCCTTCACGAGCAGGAGAAGCAGCTGTGGGAAAGGTGGCCGTGGGGCACAATGGCTGGGAAGAAGACATCTGGATTTTGCTTTTAGCCCAATCACACTGAGCAGGCTTGTGCTTCCTCCCTCTTCCTACTCTCCAGGCATGAGCCAGAGAGAGCTTCTTCTCATTGTGCGCTGACCTCGGGGATTTCATTAAAGTCATAAATGCATATTGCCCCCTTTCTGGAAGCAAGAGAGGACAATTATCAACTGATACCCAAGGTTGGTCTAGGGATGTGAACAGCGAAGGCTTTTTATGTGATCTCAGTGGTTTTAGGTATGTGATTTTAGTTTAGGGTGTATGACTGAGCTGACCTGAGCAGACGTACCACCGCATGACAGAATTGCCTTCATCAACACGCCAAGTCTGCATCCAGTTTCCACGAACTTCAGCCGAAGGATAGCTCGTCCACAGCTTCATCCCAGGACCGTGTTATTCACAGAATCACAGAATGATATTGGGGCTGTTGGTTGACTGTGGACTGAAGATGAGCGAGCAGTGTGCCCAGGTGGCCAAGAAAGCCAACAGCATCCTGGCCTGGATCAGGAACAGTGTGGTGAGTAGGACTCAGGAATTGATTGTCCCCCTGCACTGGAAAGTGGTGAGGTACCATCTGGGGGGCTATGTACAGGTTTAGACCACTTACCACAAAAAAAAAAAAAGACTTTGAGGGGCTGAAGCGGGTCCAGAGAAGGGCAAAAAAACTGGTGGGGGGTCTGGAGCACAAGTCTTATGAGAAGTGGCTGAGGGAGCTGGGGGTGTTCAGCCTGGAGAAAAGGAGGCTGAAGGAGACCTTCTTGCTCTCTACAACTCCCTGAAAGGAGACTATAGCCAGAGAGGATTGTTCTCTTCTCCCAAGAAACAGGTGATTGGACAAGAGGAAAAGACCTCAAGTTGTGCCAGGGAAGGTTCAGATTGGATATCAGGAAAAATGTTTACACAGAAAGGTTTATTAAGCCTTGGAATGGGCTGCCCAGGGGAGGTGTTGAGGCACCATCCCTGGAGGGATGCATCTGAAGATCTCAACATAGTGCTTAGTGATGTGGCTTAGTGATGGGTCATTGGTTGTTGTTGTTTTATTTTGGTTTTTTTTTTTTTTTATCAGAGTTATGTTGATGGCTGGATTAGATGATAGCAAAGTTCCCTTTGCAAAGGTCCCTTCCAGCCAAGACAATTCTATGATTCTATGATTCTACGATTCTATGATTCTACGATTCTATGATTCTATGATATGGGGTTGGAAAGCACCTCTGGAGATCATCCAGTCCAATCCCTCTGACAAAGCAGGGCCACCCAAGAGCAGGTTGCACAGGAACGTGTCCAGGTGGGGTTTGAATGTCTCCAGAGACAAGAGACTCCACCACCTCTCTGGGCAGCCTCTTCCAGGGCTCTGCCACCCTCACAGGAAAGAAGTTCTTCCTCATGTTGAGATGGAACTTCTTATGTTCAAGTTTGTTCCCATTACCTCTTGTCCTGTTTTCATGACACTCCCATGTCATGACAGTATTCCTGACACTCCTGTGCAATTTGGGGTGCATCAGACCATCATCTGTGATGATGCAAGATTTTCCTTGGTGGTTTGCTCTCTAAAGCTCTCCTGTGTAACAATCTGAAACAGCAAAGCAAAAAGTAAATGCTTTCTTGCAGGCTTCCACCCAACAAATAGGATCTTCTCCTACAGGCAGTTTCCTTGATTTCAGGGCAAGACTTTGGCAGGTAGAGACCAAGGGGAAATAATTCACTCCAAGAGCAAGAAACCTCTTTTGGTAGAAAGTTAGAAATATCCAACAGTGGGAGGAAATTCCTTCCTTGTTCCAGAACATGGCAAAATACTGCAAATATCTCCAAGGAGGGAAAGTCTAGTCATTGCATCTGCAAGGACACTGTCTGATGGGCGAAGACTAGTGTGCCGTGGAGTCTGTTATTTCTTCATGTGATTAAAACTAATGATTTATAGGGGGACAAAGTGACTTCCTCGTAATTCCTTGTGAGCTGTGATTCCTCCTCGGCAGCACTGGGGATGCTGGAAGAGACCTGAGGAGGAAATAATGGGCCTGGATGAAGATGTCCTGTGAAGGGCAGAGTGACCGGCCCTCATCCTCCTGTACACGTGGCGTCTGGTGCTCCACAAATGCACAAGCTCTGTTCTGGGACCAGACAGTGGCCCCAGCAATAAATATCCCTTGCTAAACCATGCATACCAAATGAAGATATACATTATACCAAGTCCTCCAGAGCTGAAAATATCATATGCTGTTCCCTAGCAGGATTGTTCTGTCCTTGTCAGGAGGAGTCTGTGGAGTTTCTGAGCTTAGAAAGGGAGGACCTCAGGGGATGCATCATTCAAGGACCAGGAAAGAGCAGCACACAAAGCTGGGGCTGTCCATGCCACTGATGAGTGGATGTTCTTGGGCACGTCTCTGCACTCCTGCATTTCCTTTTTTTCCCCTCTTATACCTACTTTATTTTTTTATGCACAGTTTGTCGAGGTGAGGACGGTCTCGTTTGTTGTGTTGCACCCAGCAGAAAGGGGAGCCTGACTCTGTGGAGGCCTCCAGTTCCCACTCCCCTGCAATTCTTCCTGATGGCAACACACCAGCCTGCCAGAAGCAGATAAACCCAATCCTGCAAAAATGCTGGGTTTGAGCTGGTTGTTTAAATACATGTTCATGCTCAATTTTTTTTTTTTTATCCTTTTGCGCAGGGAGCCTGTGTTCACTGATAATGCAGGAATAGTCAGGGATGGCTGTATTTAGACATCAGAGCCTGTCTGCAAAAAGCACACCAGCCCTCCAGGTGGAAGGGCAGAGACAACATTTTGCAATGTAGCCAGCCACTTGCAGATAACTGTTATCAGAATCAGAGAATCATGGACTTGGAGAATGGTTTGGGGTGGAAGGGACCTTAAAGCCCACCCCCACCCTGGGCAGGGACACCTCCCACCACACCAGGTTGCTCCAAGCCCCCTCCAACTCGGCCTTGAACCCCTCCGGAGATGTGGCAGCCACAGCTTCTCTGAGCAACCTGGGCCAGGGTTTCACCGCCCTCATGGCAAAGAAGTTCTTCCCCACATCTCATCTCAATCTCCCCTCTTTCAGTGTCAAACCCTTCCCCTTTGTTCTATGGTTCCCCTCCCTGATCACGAGTCCCTCCCCAACTTTTTTGGAGCCCCCTTAGAGCCTGGAAGTAGCTCCAGTGGCTCCAAGCTCTCCCCGGAACTTTCTCTTCTCCAGGCTGAAACCCCCCAACTCTCTCAGTCTGTCCTCACAGCAGAGGGGCTCCAGCCATCACAGCATCTCTGTGGCCTCTTCTTGACCCATTACAATAGTTCCATGTCCTTCTGCTGTTGGTGGCCCCAGAGCTGGAGGCAGCAATACAGGGGTATCCCCAGAGCGGTGCAGAGGGACCACACTGTAGGGGCTTTCTGGGCTGCCAGCACACGTTCCTGGCTTCTTTGGAGCTTCTCATCTGCCAACATTCCCAAGTCTTTCTCCTTAGAGCTGCTCTCCAGCCATTCTCTGCCCAGCCTGGATTCGTGCTTGGTATTGCCCTGACCCATGTGCAGGACCTTGCACTTGGCCTTGTAGAAGGCAAAGAGAAGGGACAGCAACAGTTGTAGAAGCAACAGTTTTGTTAACATCTCACCAGTCTGAATCCCCACCTCGCTCCTGCCTGGTGCTCCTTCTGCCACAAGAGTGGTGGTTTCACTCCATGTTAACATGTTCCCACCAGCAGCTGTGTGGTGGACGTGGTGGCTCAAATGGTGAGGATGCAAGTGATGCTCCTCACCTGTGCCACCCTGGCTGGTGACAAGTCCCCAAGGTGCGTCCTACCTGTCCCTCTCCTCATTAGTGTTGCCTTGCACAAGTATTTCCTTTGCACAAGTGTGTCCTTGCTCTCATCTTTCTGCCTTTCTGCATCTCTCCCTCTCTTATCGCCCTGACCCATGTGTGATCCCATGTTGCCCTGATCCCAAATGCCAGAAGTCGTTTGGTCTCATCCCCTTCCTTTATAAAGAAAAAATATTCCCCCAGTGTCTGGCCTACCCAGAGTTAGGTCTAAGAAGTGGAATTTGGACTTGAGCATGCCAAATGGTGGCGGATGGGTTTAGTTCCAAATCTCTTTCTTTTTGGTTTTTTTTGTTCCAGCACAATAATCCCACCTCCATCAGTGGGCTGGATTTTCTGCCTTTTTTCCTTTTCCTCCTCCCACCAGATTTGCTAGCACAGAAGAATTATAAGAACAGAAGGTGAAGAATCTTCCTCCTTTATTTTTATTTTATTTTTTTTGGCAACTCTCCATTGCTCTTTTGCCAAGCCACTCCAGTTCCTCTTCTCCAGCGCCCACGCTGCCTGCCCAGCAAGGGGGACGTGCGGCGCCCGGGGAGCACAGTGACATGCGTGGTGGCCATCAGCTCCTCCATGGCAAGAGGAGGGGGCGGCAGAAATACCAACCCAGAGGAAGCACCTGGGTGGGCTTTAATTACCCTCTGATGAGGAGCCGTTGAGTCAGGGACTGATCCGTGGCCATTGACTGGCTCTCGGTGGGTGGGAAAAGGCTTGTCATCATGGGTGGAAGCTCCAGCTTGGAGCTCCCCACCTGTGTCCTCATTCCATGCACAAAAGCCATTCAGCTTGATTAGTCATCCTTCCCACATTTCTTCGAATCTTTCCCAGCTCTGTTGCATCCCTTTTCACCTGCGCAGTGTTCAACACGTAGGTGCACAGGGGATTTATACAACAACAGCATGATTTTTCCCTGTTTTGCTCTCTGTTCTTCTCTGAGTAATCCCTAACATTCAAGATGCTTTAATTTTATTTTTTTTTTTAATTTTTATCTTTTTTTCCAATCTCTGCTAAGCAATGAGCTGATGGTTTTGGAGAACTATCAATTATAACCCCAAGATCTTGTTCCTGAGAGTTAATAGTCAGCTCAGAACCTATCATTTTATTTCTCAACTTGGGAATGATTTCTTCCACATGCCCCACTATTTATCCACACTGAATTCCTTCTGTCATTTTCTTGGCCAGTCACTCATCGCAAGGTCCTTCTACAGTTTCTCACAGTCAGCCCTTGTCCTTAATATGGTAAATAATTTGGGAGCATCAACAAAAGCTGTCATTTCACTCTCCAAACCCTTTCTCTCCTGTTGCAGTGTGCCTCTGTGTAGGATCTCAGAGAAATTTTGGGGAAACCCACAAGAAAACCATGACCCATGGAAGGGAATGGGTAAGAAGAGCCCCAGCAGGTGCTTTTGGTCCCAGTGGGCATCGAGCATCTGGGATAAGTGTGAACAGGCTCCAGGCAATCCACACAACAGATACCTGCGGGGACAACGTGTTTCGACACATTCCCCCCAAGATTTTGTCGGGAAATGGGATTGAAGGACCTTTAATGACCATAAGGAGTGAAAACTTCCAGTGAAGGAATGGCCGTGGTTTTCCTGCATGAGCAGATGCTTGGCAGAATCGATACTCTCCAGGGAATTGTTACAAAAGGTGGATGGAATAAAGTGATTCACAGTATTAAAAAAAAAAATAAAATAAAAAGAGAGACATCAGAGCTCCTGGAAGCTGTTCAATTGGCATCGCGAGGTCTGTGAATAACAGACGCCCAAGGGAACTAATGTTTTAAGCCAAAGTAATTTGGGTAACAGGACAGGCTTGGGGGGGAAAAACCCACAGTGCCAGATTTTGGATTATGCTGCAGCACATCAATGCTAAAAAAGACGACACACATGTTGCAAATGTACAGCCGAGGAACACATTTTATAATCCTGTTCCTAATGTGGCATGTGCTCTGCTTCTTCTTAGTATTGATAATAGCTAACTATAACTTCTTCTTTTACTCTTCCTCCTGCTCTTCTCCATTTGACTGTGGGACTTAACAGGACAGTGATGACATAAAACCACATGATCTGGGTTCTGTTAAAGAGCTTAAAAAATTTCCAGGTGAACATATTGACTAGTTTTTGTCTTGAACTCACAAGGTAGAGCAGTTATGTTCAGGGTTAGATGAACCCATTCGTTTCTTATGCTGGCATCTGTAAGAGAAGGCCAGAGAAGCACCTTCCATCCAGGTAGCCAAGGCATCAGCTTCTTTTGATCAATAAGGCTGCATGGCAAGAATGGCAGGATTCAATCTGCCCAGAAGTACTTGTCTTAAAATGTCAAATAATGCTTGGAGCCCTCCCCGCCCTGCAGAGCTGAGAGCCTGTGTTTTCCTTCTGTGAATCAAAATCACCTCTCTGCTCACCTTTCTCCCCATTATAAACCCAGAGGAATCACTGGGAACCTGATGAAAAATTACCTTTTCTCTGGGAGGGGAGGAAGAAATGTTTTTCCTCTTCCTGCCCCACAAATTCAGCCTCTGTGCTGTCATCATTTCTATGTATATAAAATGATGAGGGGCAGGTCACTGCTCTGACAGCAGGGCAGCCCTGGACCAAGAATTGGGAAGTTTTGTGTATCTGGGCAACCCTTAGCATTGTGCATGCTGGGAGTGAAGCAGCAGGAAATGATTGACACCTGCCTATGTGTCCCACGATGCTTTATTACTGTGTTGGTTTTGTTGGAGTGCCATGTTATTTCATGGGGCTGGTAATGTCCTTGGTGACCTTTCCGTCTCTGACCCCAGTTCCATCTGAAACCTCTAAAAATTTATTTTACTAAGGTTTTGGGGAGGTTTATCATGCTGGTAAAATGATTCCATATGCAGCTCTAATTCATGTCTCAGCCCTCGGGGAACTGGGAGATCGCTGCCCAGACTGCAAAGTCCATCACCACTGGGAAAGACCAGAATAGACCCATTGCCCCCAAGGACTGTGCCTCCCCAGAGACCAGCTGTAGCACTGTTCCCCAGGGAGATACAGCACCTAGGCAGGATGCTTATCTTTGCTGACGAGCTCTCCACAGTTGGGTCTCAGTGCTAATGACCCCTTGGTGGTTCCCAGCTTCGTCGCTGACAGTTGTGTCCCCAAGTTATCAAAACAGGTGGTTCTTGTAGCTCATGTGGTGTGACAGAGGAACACCTCCCTTCTTTCCATATTCACAGCAGTCCCCATCTGCTACTGACCTCTGCAGTGTCACAGACCTGGTGCTTTGTTAGTGTCAGCCTTGAAGGGCAACGAAAAATCATCTGCATTTGCCCCTTTCCACTTGGAGCCCAGGGATGTGCTGAGTGATTTGCAGACTAAACCAAAGAGATCTGGTGATTCTGGTCCCGAAGAGCTGATGTGCAAGCCATGGGCTAGTGGAGTAGTGGGAGCACACGGAGGATCAGCTCCTTGACTGGCCATGAGCAAGTTTTTGCAGGTAGTATGATGATGAGTTGGTCACGAGCTGTGGGATTCCCATGCAATGGGATCAAAAGGTGCTTGGGGAGAGATGGAGCAGAGCAATGGAGGAAGAGCAGCTCCAAGTGGAGTGTCCACTGTGGGTGGTAAAAACACCATCAGATCTCAAATTCTGCCCCAAATCCCCAGTTCTTCAATTTTTCAGCACACTGCAGAGGAACCTGCCCCATCCACTTAGTCAGGTGCTGCATTGAGCCATCTGTCTCCACTGGCCAAGTCCAGATGGGACCGGACACCACCCTCAAGAAGCGCAGCTCTTCCTGTCACCATAGGAAGGCAGCCTGGGCAGCCAGCTCATCCTGGAACATCCCAGGAGGGAGGTGAGATACCAGGCTGGAGCTGGGTGCCAAGCCAGGGGGCGGTGCGGGGGGACGGAAGCACGGCTCACCCCCGTCCCCTGACTCACGGCGGGTCCCCACGATGCCGGGGGGCGCAGCATGACAGCTCGGCTGCCTGCGGTCGTCTATAGCAACTGAACCACCTTGGAAGGCTGCACTGCCTGTGTGGGCTTGAAATTATGTGGTTGTTTTTGTTCCCTCTCAGGGGAAAAAAAAAAAAGAAAGAAAAAAAGACAATCTGATTTGTATGTAACTCTGAATAAATTTCTTGTTAACCTTTACAGCCATCTGGAGGGAGAGTCACTCCTTGCTGTGGAGCACACCGCGGCTGTAGGAGGGAGCGATGCTTCTGCCGGCAGATTTTGCAGGAGCTGGTTTGGAGGGAGCTGGAGGCACTGCGCTGGGCGGGAGCTGAGCGGCCCAACTCAGCCCAGGCAGAGCCGGAAGGCGGACGATGTTAGGGTTCAGAGTGTCCTGGGGCTGTCAGGAGCCACCTGCTGTGTGGGTCTGCCCCTTCCACTCCCAGCCCTGGGAGCTCAGAGAAATGGGAATAGCTTCTCACTGCTTGTCTTAGGAACAGAGATGGAAAACCCCTTTCTGAGAAGCACCAGGCTGAAAGCATGCTAGGAATCTCCACTGACTGTTGAGGTCATGCTGCCCCAACGCCCTACTGAAGACCTGAGTTTTGGGGTTTGCATTTGAGGGTTGAGGATTCAGGTCTGCTTCGGGTACTCAGAGAGTCTCTCGTGTCACCTGGCAAGAGCTGGATCAGACCTGAGCATCCATCCCTGGTCCTCAGGAGCATGCTCGAGCTTGCCAAAGGCATCTCCCTCCAAGACTTTTCTGCCTTGGTGCAGGCCCCTGCTAAGTCTGCTTTGAAGCCGCAGGACATTCGTTTGCCTCCAAGTGCTTCTTGTGGAATCTCATCTCTATTGGCACTGTGTCTGGCAGTGGTTACCTGCCATCCTTGCAATTCTGTTGACTTTCTGGACTGACAAGACTGGAAGGTTCATCACCTCTCAGCTGCAACTGCAGCATTCAGCTGGGTAGTCATTTTCTGGGTGGGACTGGTGCATCCTTTGCTAAGGGTGTTCAGTGCCATCTCCTCCCACAGTTGGCTCAGCAGCCACTTGTTCCTCCCATGTAGGTGACAGCTCTTGAAATCCTTCATGTGGATTCCTCCAGGCTGAGCTCAGGTCCCGAGTGCAGCATTGTCCCAAGGACACAGGGTGAAGCAGCACCTCCTAACCGTGAGGCTACAGAAGTCCCAAAGGACCCACCAATGTCGGGAGGAAGAGGCTTTCTGGGCATTTTTATAGCTCTGAAAGCTTTCTTGGTTATTGGCATCAGAGACAAGAGGAAAAGACTGATTCTCCCTGGCATTTTGGGGTATTGAGGGGCTGGAAGGGACCCTATGGACAAAAACTGCCCATAACTTTCCCTGGTATGGGAATTTCCAGCGGATCTTCTGGGATGTATGTGCGTTAAGTTGGATTCATCCCTCCCCAAAGACTTCAAAGCACCTCCCAAAGCAACACAGTCACAATAACCCACATTAAAGAAAACCCCCAAGGTGTGGGTCAGTGGGTGCAGGGGTCTCTGATCCTTGGTGTGGTGCCCCTGACGCCCATGTGGGCTCTCTTACCCCAGTACAGCACTTGGCGCTTGGCTGCATCCCGGCAGTGCTGCTTGGCAAGGAGGGATGAATGGAGAGGAGAGGGGACGCTGGGCATCCATCTGCCTGCTGGAGGCAGCCCTGTGGCAGCTGGGACAATAGAATGAATTATAGTTACCGCAGATGAGAAAGAGAAGGGGGAGCGCTGGCCAAATAAACACAATGCAACTTTATTTTCTTTCTTTCTCTGCTCCTTTTAAAATTTATAAATATTTTGAAAACTTTCCAAAATGGAGGGGGAAAATGGCAAGTTTTACATCAGTGACTCAATGCAGTGTCACACTGTTCATTAAGAAAGAAGAAAATCAAATCGTTACTGGAATTAATAAAGAAGAATCTCTTGGTTGACTAAGAGAGGGGGATGCACTTTAAGCAAGTGGGATATAACTCTACCGTGGCTGGTTTCCGGCCATGCCAAGCTCTGTCTGAAGGTCTTAATTATAAGCTGCTCAAAAAAAAGCCAATGAGAAAAGGAATTTACAACACAAAAGAACTAAATTAGATCTCGGGTGCCTCTATACATATTTAATCATTGGGATGCTGATGAAGAGGAATCTTTAATACTAGCTGCCACAATCCAGCCTTGCTCGTGGAGGCCTCTGGGGCAGGCACTGTGCCTGGCTGCTGGCGGATTTGGCTGGTGAGAAGGATGCTGCCCTGCCTGCAGCTCTCAAGACACAGCCACCAGCCGGCAGCCAGAGAGGAGAAAAAAATATGACCTTTGGGTCTGGGAACTCGTCTGGAACAATGGCAGGATCGGGCACCAACTCAGAGTGCTCTTCAAGCATGATGACTTGGCCTTCAGAGATGCTGAAGGTCAATGGGATGCTCATGAAGTCCAAGAGCATCTAAAGCCACGTGGGCAGGGTGCCCGAAAGCCCTGGCTGAGGCCTCAGCTGCCGCAAAGCACAATGGACAGACCGCAGCCCTCTTTCATTTTAAAAACAGCCTCGCCAAGCCCTCCTGAACTCATTTGATTCATTTTGCCACCTTAGATCTGGCGACTGCAAAGATTATTCGCCTTTACCCCACGGCGAATTCTGACTCTTCCGAACCTTCTTCTCATCTATTGATCTCCCGCAACCTCCTGGGTAACCGTTTCCACTGTATCTTTTCAAGGTTGGGTTTAGATATTATCTTTGCTTTCTTCTGTTAGTGTTTGCATAGCGCATCCTCATTAATTAGGATGTCTTGTTGGACAGAGTGTAGTCTTCGGGGAGTTCCTCTAGTGATTTGTTTACAGATGTCAGGTTAGCAATAAATTGGGAGAAATAATTGACCTTTCCTGTAAGACTTTGCTAATCCTGTTTCTTCTTAACAGTTTCCAATTTTTAGGGTACTGCGGTGTTTTTCTTAATCAATTGTTCAGACAGTGAGAACATTAAGGGAGATGTGGTCAGGAACACGTCGCAGTGATGCAATTTTAATGATTCATTCTCTGTTTCTCATTAATTTATTGCATTTCAGGTTTTTTCTAATGCTGACTTTGGAAGTTTTCAAGACTAAATAGTTGGGATTTATTTTTTTTTTAAAGACAATTACAGTAGCCTTCTCAGTATGATCTGTGTTGCTGTAGCAGGCTGTGGGCAGGATCCGCTCAGTGGGCGCAGAGCACGGAGCTCATCCCAGCCTCAAGGACCTGATGTAATGCCGAAACAGATTCCAGCTAAGCGTGCAAGGAGAACAGTCAGCAGAACATTTCTATTAAAAACTGTTACTTTTAAACAAGTTAATTTCCCCCATGAATCAAGCCACTGTACAGAGAAATCCCAAGCGGCAGGCTAAGTATAATTGTGACACTCTTATTAGAAGTCCTCAGACAGAATCTTTATTTATTTTTTTTAACTGAAGAATTCAAACTTTTGGAAGTTAAACAGCTTGTAAGAGATTCATCTTTTGTTTTAAAGTAAATGGTTCTGGTGTAATATTACATTTCAGAAACTATAACAATGTCTCAGACTTTGAAAACAAAACCTGGGGAAATGGAGCACTGTGTTCCATGAAAAAATTAAAATATCGGGGCTTTTCCATGTCAAGTATCTTAAGAGAGTGATACCATCCCTGTTAAACCAGCTGCACTAGTATCTAATGCTTCTACTAATACGCAACTGCAGGTCCTTACTCCTGATCCTTGACAATTAACAAAACAATGATTAAGTGTTCTGCACGGAAATCCTTTCTCCAGCTAATTGTCTAATTAGAAATTTAGAGATTGACTTAAACTTATCAGATACAGTCATTTCAATGCCAACCTGTCTCCTACTGATGGCGATAACCCACAGCCCAGTGGTTTCTTCTGTAGAGGGGGCAGATGTGACATGAGATGAGCCCCAGGTAATGCATACCCCTGATCTGCCCTCACAAGGGCTCTTATGTCACGTGAAAAATACCCTGGGTCCCAGCAGTTTATAAATCACACGTTCATTAGCACAAGCTGTTATCTTGTTTCACATGAAGCTGTCAATTTACGGCAACATTGCAAATTACGTGTTATCTCCAGGCTGTAATTGCCTTGGGGATGTTCTGTGTTATCATTTCATGGTGTGGGAGACACTGGCAGTGTCCTCTGCCAGGAGCACTGGAATGAGGAAGTGTGAGGGAATTTTCCAGTCCCACCAGTGACTTCAGGCAACCTGGGCACAGCTTGTCCAGGAGCAGACAGACACGTCACATGTGCATCAAAATCATTTAGTCTTAACCCAAGCACGTCCTCTGTGAGGAATACTTACATGAAAAGCCAAGCCAGTGGAGTAAGATGCAGCATCTGCCATTCATCAGGTGAAAGGAGACTCTGGATGTTTAATTTAGAATTAAAAAGTCATGTTTAAAATGAAAAGGAAAAAAAGCACCAAACAAAAAAATGCACGCATTTCAGGCAGTCTCTCGCCATGGGCACTCTTGTTCCCTTTGGGTTTTCAAGGAAGCCTTGGGAAGAGGAGTTGGTGGCTGAGCCTTTGTAGCCAGGAGGTAAATCTAGTTTTCTTGCTCTCATTCAGGAATTCTGGGCTAATGGGGCCCGTTTTTTTGAGCACCGCTCCCCAGAGCATAGCAGCATCGCCCAGCCAGGGGCAAGGCCAACACAGCCTCTCTGGAGACTCACTTCCCAAAGTGCTTCCTTAACTGGTCTGCACTGGACAGCAGTACGGGTCTGTGTGTAGGTCTGCAGACTCCCAGTCCATAGGAAACAAGTCTCATGGGGGCTGAGCACTGCATCGCTCACGTGTCCGGACAGACACCACTCACTGTGCTGCCATCCTGCTGCCATGGCTTTTGTTAGGTACTTGGGGGGAAACAGATGCTAATCAGCTAGACTTACTTTGCTGGACCTTCCCCTTCTCTATTCCCTTCCCATCCCTCTGCCCAAAATCAGGGTGGGAAGGGATCGGCATCACCATGTAGGTACTCAGAGGGACAGATGGCACCGTCGTCACACAGATTTATGCTCCTTAGGACAGAAAAAAAAAGAGCTATCCATGTTTAAACTGAGGCTATTTCCAGCTGTCAAGATAATGGAGCATGCTGGGAGGACCTCTGCCTTTCTTTGGCTGCTCACGGCTTGGTCACACCGTTTCCTTTCAGCAGGAACAAAACTCCTCCTCGCCAGCAAACAGCCTGGAAAAGATATCCTGCTCAGTCCACCTCAATTCCCCCCCTAGTTAAAAAGTGTCCTCTCCCATCCAATAGAGTGACTTTAATTATAAACTATGGGCAGGGAGGTTTCCCAAACTAAGAGGTTTTGGTCATTTTTCTCATAATTTTAGGCTCAAAGAAATCAAAATGGTTACACTCTGGCACCAGGGAAGCCCACCAAAAACCATCCCTCATGGACCTGCTTTATGGGCAGTGACATCTCTTCTGCTTTGGAGGTACAAAGTAAAAGGTAAAACCCTGGTCCTCCATCTCCATCCTTTCCTGTGGTGTTCATTCTCCCCCCTTCCAACGCCGTGTCACGGGGAGCCATCAGATTCCCATGGGCCTTGCACAATGGGAACCGTCCCACTTCCATTTTGGGTTCATTCAGTGTTATTTTTATACATTTCTAGCTCATGCTTGTTTATGGGTTACCTTCTTCCATCTCCCATTGGTCAATGCAGTTAGCTGTGCTGCGATTATTCAGGTTTGTTGGAACGTCTCTCCACATGATGCAAGTTCTTTAACAGAAGGGAAAATCATGCAATTGCACAAAGCTAAGCTCAACTTAAGCTAAAAGAAGTGGGTAATAATGTAACTAAAATAAACCGAAAATAGCAGTGTAGATAGCAGACACCTGAGTGCTTCGCAGCCCTGAGTAACTGCGCGAGTCATTTGATCTCAGAAAAAAAAAATCAAATTATAGCGGTTATAAGTTCCTTAAATAATTTTGGAAAAATTATTAAAGCTAAAATAAGTATATATTAATACATACTTACATATACAAAACCTGGCAAGGCCTGAGAACTCCTGGAGCTGGTGTGGCTAATTACTGGAGATATTCAGCAACACCCAGCTGGCAGGGGCACAGGGCTGTGCTTCTTGGGGAGGTTCATGAGGGGTTCACTGTCACCATATAAGAGCAAAAAGCCCGGAATAGGAGCATGGCAAAGACGCATAGGGGTTCAGGCCCAAAGAATGCCCATAGAAATGAGAATATTTAATTTAAAAACCCTTTATTCCCAGGACTGTGTGCATCTTGAAAGCACCAATGCCTCTGAGGTATCAGGTATACTCAGCTCTTTTCACTACAGGGGCTGGTGGTTTCCAAGAAGATGTGAAAAACCCCTGGTTATACTGTTTTCAGGTCATGGCATATTGGCTCTTCAATATTGAGAGTGTGTAGCCACAGGGCACGTTCATTTTCTATGGGCAAGGTAGGACCACTCCAGGGATCATGGAATCATGGAATCACTGAACTGTCAGAGTTGGAAGGGACCTCTAGAGATCTTCTAGTCCAACTCCCCTGCTAAAGGAGGATGTTTCAGTTCAGCACCATGGTTTCAGAAGATCCTTGATTATATCCACCTTGAAGCCAAGGCTCTTTCCACCTCCTCATTCTCATGCTCTGTGCTACCTTTGCAGGACATTCCTGGCTGATAGGTGACCACAATACCGGCTCCGTTGCATGAGTTGAACTCTAAGCTATTGTGACACTAAGGAAAAAGCTATTATTTTTTTTTCCTGAAAGAGTCATGTGTAACCTTTGTGAGATGTCCTGGCTTTTGGACTGTATCATCCCCTCCATTCCCTGGTTTAACAGTGCATGAAAACTGGAAGTTGAAGACATAAGCATCTTGCTTATCCTCACAGCAAAAATGAAGACATTTTTGTCACCTTTTTATTACCCCATTTCATCTCATGCCCTGCACAGAGTTTAGGTAGAAGTGGCAAATGGCTCTGGTTCTTCTCATACAAGCCTGTATCTGAGATTGCCAGGAGCATCGCTGTGCATGGCTTGCTTTCCTCACCTGTTCTCCCATCTTTTGTTTTTCCCTTAGGACTCACTCCAGCCCTTTGATGAGATTGTCCCGTTTGTGCAGGAGGGAACCAGAGAAGTGGGATGGAATTTGTGATTCCAAACAGCGTGACCTGGAGGGGAAAACCCACCTGCCTCTGCCCCTTTCTTTCTGCTGATCTTCTCTCTGAAGATCTGACTAGAAGTCCCTTGTATACCAGAAGAACTCAAAACCAGCCTGGAAAAAAAAACAAACACAACAGTAAACCCCAGTATTACATCCATATACATATATGCACGGGGCTGGGTGAACAAAAGATGTTCGAGATCAAGCCCAGTTTCATTTGCATATAAACAGAGACAGTCATGGCCACGCTGCTTGAGCTGCTTCATGGATATTCGTTCAAAAACATGAAAAAGCACTTGAAGGAGAAGAGGATAGAGTCTAGGAAGTAAAAAACAGTTACAAATAATTTGGGGCTCCCCAGCTGTTTGCCCACAGTTCCCCAAAGAAGGGAAGGCATCTTTCTTCAGCAAAATTGCACAGGAGGATGATGGCTAAGCAGTGGTCTTTGCAGAAAACCTGGGGCAGGAGTGGTGGCGTGTCAAGCTGGTTGACCAGGGGCCACCTCCTCCGTGGAGCCTTGCTCTGAGAGCAGAGCAGGATACGGTGCTGCTGAGCATTGACAAAAAGTGAGCTTGCAAGGAAGCAACTGCAGCAAAGATGTGGCCACATGGACTTTAGAGTGCTCCAGCAAGGACAGCATGTCTCTGGGGTGCTCGGAAGGGTTTCCATCTGATATGATAATGCTCAGCAAAGCCCATGGGCTCCCCTTCCCCGCTGGTGGTATTCTGCTAGCGTAGCTCAGCAAGCACAGGGATGCAACCTGCCTTGTCATTCAGATCCTTGCTTGATATGCAGATATGGGCAGGTACCTAATGACACACTTAAAGGGGCACAAAATGCGGGTAGAGAGTGGTGGCAAGTAGCACTTCAAAGGTTAGGTGGCCAATTCTGTCTGTCTGTGAAGTCACAATGTCTATTTAACCCTTTTCGCTGGAACACAATGATCCTACAACTGCAAAATTTATACATTGGCACAAAAGGACCCAAAATATTTTTTTTTCATTGCACAAATCGAGTGACATAAAAAGTGCAGAAGGAGACAAAACACTGGGCAGTTCCCTAAGATTTTGGGGCTGGTATTTTCAGAGGAGCTTCCCAGATCTGCACTGCCTTGCACTTCTGGCATGTATCCCCCCTGGGCACCTCTGGCCTTAAAACCCAGCTAGGACAAAGTGCTGCTGTTAGCACTTTTAGTAACAGCAATAAAGATTTTTTTTTCATGGTTGTTTCATATAGGAACTTCACAGCATATCCCTGTCATTATTTCGAAGTCAATCCTCAGATCCAGCTGTTACAGCTGCAACAATGGAAGAGGCAACGCCGAATGTGTTCTGAACAGTGTTGGGATGGGCTGTAGCTGTCGATGAAAAGCTCTGCTGGAGCAGATAAGGATACTCATATTGCCTTGATGTGGAAGCTGTAGGAGTACCCACAGCTGCTTCAAGAGGCAGACTGAGCTCTTGGGAAAGAGCTACAAGTCTTCAAGGTTAACTGACATGGTTTCTCCCCCTCTGCTCCCCTCTGGTGAGACCCAACCTGCAGTGTATCCTCCATCTTTGGAGTCCTCAACACAAGAAAGACACAGATCTGTTGGAGAGAGTCCAGAGGAGACCACAAAGATGCTCCAGGGGCTTGAGCACCTCTGATGTGAAGACAAGTTGAGATAGTTGGTGTTGTTCAGCCTGAAGAAGAGAAGGCTCCAGGGAGACCTTAGAGCCCCTTCCAGTCCCTAAAGGGACCTACAAGAAAGCTGGAGAGGGTCTTCTGTAGGTCCTGGTTCTCACAGCTCCTTATAAGAGTATGTGGTGATAGGACGAGGGGTAATAGCTTCAAACTGAAGGAGGGGAGATTGAGATGAGATCTCAGGAAGAAATTCTTTGGTGTGAGGATGGTGAGACCCTGGCCCGGCCTGCCCCATCCCTGGAGGGGTTCAAGGCCAGGTTAGATGGGGCTTGGAGCAACCTGGTCTAGTGGAAAGTGTCCCTGCCCAGGGCAGGGGGTGGTACTGGATGATCTTTAAGGTGTCTTCTAATCCAAAATATTCTGTGTTTCTACAATAAGGAAGTGCTGTAACCCCAGGCTCCAGAGCTGGCCTGAGGACATCTCTCCCTGCTCACCTCCTTGCTCCCAGGGCTTCAGCAAAGATCTGAGCTGGGGCTGCCTCCTGCTTTAAGTAACCTGGTCTGGTGGGAGGTGTCCCTGCCCA
The DNA here is from genome assembly GCA_013400055.1 of Nycticryphes semicollaris. Taxonomy (NCBI): domain Eukaryota; kingdom Metazoa; phylum Chordata; class Aves; order Charadriiformes; family Rostratulidae; genus Nycticryphes; species Nycticryphes semicollaris. The sequence continues at coordinate 3,436 of VXBJ01002643.1, read as the reverse complement.
GGGCAGGGGGTGGCACTGGATGGGCTTTAAGGTCCCTTCCCACCCAAAACATTCTGTGATTCCATGCAGTGACTTCTCTAGCAGAGAGCCAGGAACATGGAGATGCATGGTAGTACCTGTGCTCCCAGTCACCTCCCAGTCCTCACCATGCCCTTGGCTGCACCATGGTGTCACAGGGAGTTGACAATGGCTTCGCAGTGTTTATCCCACCCAGACATTCAGTGGCTTGGCTCCTACCTTCACTGGAGGGGTCGGAACACCACAGGAGCTGCTGTTTTAACATTCCTGAACATAAATCCTCTCTCCAACACACTGACAATTGATGTGCACGCTGTTCCTCTTGTAGCTCCGCAATGACGCCCATCTGCTGGGGTGGCAGCCTGCCCACGAGGGTATCACACCAGTGCCAGGGGCGGAGGTGCCAGCAAAACAAGCGGGGAAGGGGGAACAGCCGGCGCAAAGCAGGCAGCCAACAGATCCTCCTGTTTGCAAACAGTGCCAGCTCCGGGCAGCTCGTATCATGGCAGAGCGTGCATCTGGAGCGGCTCTCGGGCACTACAGCCCAGTGGTGGACCCTCCTCTGCCCGCTCGTCTCCACGCCTGCATGTCTCCACGTGGGTGGTGAGCTGGGAAGGGAAAAAAAACGTTGCTGTCTTTTCAAACCAAGGGCAAATGATAACTCCCCGGAGTAGAGATTCTCAGGTGGCTCATCTGATGTTCCCAGTGCTTTTCCTCCCTTACTTCCAGCTGCTAAGCTGCCTGCTCTTAGTATTCGCTTTCACCATGAGTTTTTAATGCCTGGGCAAGGGAAAAGGTAGCCCCTGTGGTGGCAGAACATGGATTTGTTGTCCGTCATACAGGTGTTGCACTAAAGCACGTTCTTCCCCAGGAATCATAGAATGGTTTGAGTTGGAAGGGACCTTAAAGACCATCCAGTCCCATCCCCTGCCCTGAGCAGGGACACCTCCCACCACACCAGGTTGCTCCAAGCCCCTTCCGACCTGGTCTTGAACCCCTCCAGGGATGAGGCAGCCACAGCTTCTCTGGGCAACCTGGGCCAGGGTCTCACCACCCTCACAGCAAAGAACTTCTTCCCCAGATCTCAGCTCAATCTCCCATCTCTCGGTTTAAAACTGTTACTCCTCATCCTATGGCTCCCCTACTGATCAAAAGCCCCCCGTCCATCCCTCCTATAATGCCCCCTTTAGGAAGCAACTATGGAAAACCCTATCTTTAAAACATAAGCCTTGATGGGACAGTTGCCCAGGTCCTCATTATGAGAGCAGCTGCAGCCCCACAGCTGGGGCAGATTCCAGATCAGAAGGGGTGAAGAGATGGCTGATGCTATTTTGGGGGAGACTTGAGTTTTCCCGGTGTGCAGATTCCCTCTGCCAGACCTTTCAAAGTTCCAGATAATTGGAAAGGATCATCTTGCTGATGGTGCTCGTTCACAGACCAGTGCTCGTCACTGGGGATGGTAGGATTCAGCTTGTTTGATATTAGGTATCTGTCCTAAATCATTATTTTCTGCGTTTGCCCTAATAGTGACTTCTTGGAAAGAGGTAACGCTATGCAGACATAATGACATTCAGATCATAGCTGGACTTAGGGAAATACTTATCATCATGAAATCTATTTTATATGGGTACCAGTTAGCCTGGTCTTGTAGCTGAAAGGCATGAAGGATGAGTAGGAAAGCAACTGTGACTAATGGAAGCTTTTCTCAAATGCATGTAGTCATAGGAGTTAATTGAAAAGAGGAAAAAGAGCTGGCTCTTGAACTCTCCATCAGGAGAAGTGAAGTGTAACGCCACGCAAAAAAAAGGAGTTATCACTCAGATTCCTTTCCAGCAATTATTTTGGATTTTCAAGTCTCGCCAAGCTCCTAGATCAGCTTAGGAAACTCTATTTTCTAAGTATTTCCTGGAAAGACCCAATGCTGCTACAAGAAATCCTGCTTTTGCCATGTTTCTACTCTTCCTTGCAGGAGCAGTGAGTGCAGGGGAGGATGAGCTGAACTCCTCTCTTGCTGGATGCTTATCCCAAAGGAACTATTGTATCACCCCCAGCCTGGCTCTCGCACCTTTCCCCGCCGTATTTGGCTGCCGCTCACACAATAAGCACCTCAGCTACCAATTCAAGCTACCTTTGTCCATTGCATTCAGGAGCATAACTCCCAGTGGCTTAACTTTATTGCACTGGGAAAGGCTCCTGTATGAAAGCAAACAGGGGAAAGCAGCAGCAGCACAGTCCCACCTCCCCACCCCCCCAAAAAAAACCCCTTGGTTTATGTGAAAAGTTAGAGCTCAATTAATTATTTTTGGCTCTTTGTCGGAGATGACGACATGTTGGACAGTGCATTTTGAGGTCTTGAAAAGAGCTCTCTTCCTACTCTTCAATCTGGGCAGCGAGCTTGAAGAATTATCTTTTTCTCCGCCCCTGGATTTATTGGCCTCTAATCGTGGCTCTGTCCTCGACAGGTCACCTGGGATATGGACCGAGCACACAGCTCGCAGCCAGGGAACCTCTCCACTGCTTCCCGTATGCTCTAGACCCAGACCACATTGCTGGTGTCATACTGATTATGTAGTTAGCATCTTTTTCAGACGTTTAGATGGAAAATGCCTCACGTGATGCATTTATTTGATTAATGCAAAATACGTCCTCCAAATCCTTAATTCAAACGTCCCGAGTGGAGCTTTGCAGCAACCCCCTGTGCCAATAAAAGCCTTGAGAGTTCACACTTTCCCAAGCTGGAGGCAAAGCAAGGTTTTTCTCTGGTCTGGAGGGAGAGAAGCGTTCAACCACTCAGCACCAGTGGTGAGCTGTTGTCCTGGTTTGAGGTAAAATGAACAAATTTTCTGTTTTGTAATCTTACTTTTTTGAGCTGGGCCTCTTCTAACTAACCAAACTCTGAAATTAACAGCAGATTGTTCAGAAACTGTTCACTCTCAGGGTGACCAGACCTGATCACACCAAGGGATGGTGCAGAGAGGGACCATCTTATACTTATTGCTAAAACAACCAAGGGCAGGGAACTTCAGTATTTGCCCCATTGAGGGGTCAGAGGCAGAAAACAACAAGGGATCACTCCTGTGGGGAGGAGCGGGCAGGACAGGGGACCCAAACCTGAACAACTGGGGAATTCCATCCCATCCACATCATGCTCAGTAGAAAAGGTGAGGGATCAAAGAGTCAACTCTCTTCCTTTGNGTCAACTCTCTTCCTTTGATGGCCAATGTTCAAGGAGGACCCTGCCTATTCGTCTGGCTTTGATCCCGATCCGTGTGTTCCCAACTTCAGATCTGGACTCCAGCTCCCATCAGTCACCGAGTTCAGTCTGGGATTTTTCCTGTTGCCTGCTGGTGACGTGATCATCATCTGGGAGCTTAATATGATTTTGTGTACACTGTATTTTTATTTTTTTCTTTTTTAA
>VXBJ01002639.1:195675-244280 GCA_013400055.1 Nycticryphes semicollaris | reverse complement strand
AATAATAATATATATATAAAAAAATCATGCACAGAAAACTGGAATTTGAGCTGCATCGAGCTCTCCTCTCACAATGTCGGGCAGGAAAATTCATCCTTCCTGCCAGATGGTGGAGACAGAAAAGCGCATTAATATTTTTCCCAATTAGAAACTGTGAAACATACAATATTATAGTCCTTAATATTCATTAATTGCCAGGAAAAGGGCAATGAGGGCCTTGACAAAAGTCAAAGAGCTCATGCTACAGCAGAGACCAAATCCTAGTAACACAAATAATGCAGAAAGCTGTGATAAGGATACATCACCCAGTCCTGACCAGCTCCACCCTGAACATAATGATCCAGAAATTCCCAGGTACCCAAATGAATTTCTGCTCCTCTCCTGAGCTCGTCCCTGCACAAATCTGCTCTCTACCCTAAGCCAAGCAGAATAAAGGTGATGAGCAAATCCCTGCCTTCGCTTCCAGGTAACTATAACCCTTAGTTTTATATTTCCATCCAAGTATCTGTTCTCCTACATTCCAAGAGGCCAATGTTCATCAAAGACTGTTCTATTTTATTACTTTCTGAAAGTATTTATGTAGCTATATGAGAAGTATGTAGGGATACTACATTCACCAACCAAATACTCATCTTCATAAGTGATACTTAAGAATTTAGGTTCTACAGCACAAACCCTAAAAACTTGGTAAAGCCACTTAATAATTTAGGTTACAGGGTCTTTTCTTTAAAAGGAAAAGCTTTTCCACAAAGGCCTTACCCCCATCTGAGTTTTTATTCCACTGGCTTTCCTTCATGGGAAAAGTCTCCAAAAGACCAGTTTGACCACGTTATAAACCGAGACAGGTGAAGGGCTCTCTCAGGAGACAGCAGTAGCTTTAACAGGTGGGGAGAACCCAGAGGTACTTCAGGTGATGCTTAAATTATCAGAAAACTTAGAGACCATTTGCCATTTCTGAAATTCTAGGATGTTGGGATTTATAATACCAGAAGTGTAAACACACAAAAATAAAAAAATAATAAAAGAAAGCAAAAGCAAGTTCTACAAAACCGAAGGTCTACAGAAAGATGTATTGATTTGTTAGAGGAATGTTCAGCTAAAAAGCAGAACTGTTCTAAAACACAATACAAAGAATATTAAAAGCACTAAAATTTCTGCTCCCCATTGCAACACTCACATCTGTGTGGTGGGAATAGGGCAAATACAGCATATCCATTTTGAAGAATATAAATTTACCCGAACAGCAGTAAATCCCTACCCATGACACAAACTACAAATAACTACAGAGACCTCCCTAACAAATCATCTCGAATTTAATCTTTCCAAACCCAAAGACCATCATATTTGGCTAATACAGTACATCTTTTTCCACCACTTGCATGGGACTTTGGTCTGGAGTGATTCATTTATTTCTGACTTTTCTGGAAATCTCTAATTTCTAGAACTTGCAGAGCAGTGATCAGCAAAGCGGTGAGACCTGATTTAAGAGGAAAATTAAATAAACATACCAGCTTCCCTTGACACCACATGCTGCATGTAATGGTGACAAACAGTAGGCAAAAGTGGTAATTAAACAGTTTCTATCTTTGAAAATAAGTAGTGTCCCATTATCCAGGAGCATTCTTTTTTAAGTAGGTAAATATAATGGAGGTAGGAAGGGGTGGTTTCTTGTCCATCTTTACCACGCAGTCATGAGAGCCATCGACACGAAGGATCTCCTTCAGAGGTAGCAAAAAATGACAAAGGAGGATATAAGCATCAGAAGGCCAAAGATCTCAAGAAATGAAGGACTCTAAACAACTGGTGGCTGAAGAGATGTTCTGAGATAAAAAACGAGTGGAAAAGCCAAGCCATTGATGAGTCCATGGACTGGCATAGTATCAGAGAGTCTGAAAGCAGCCAGTGCTGGTCACGGTATTAACAACAGGAATAAAGCAGAGGATTTCTCACTGTATCTTCCATTAAGAATGGGAGAATGAGTTTCTCTCACATAAAGGACACTGTACCAAACAGTTCAGGGACAATCCTGACCCATCACTCGTTCCTCATAGTAAATGCTGGAAAACGAAGGAAAAGAACATTTCCCCATGTATCTGATAAAACTCCAGAAGACATCTATGCTATCAAGTTCCTTTATTTAAGGAACAGATACACCCATTCAGAAATGCAGTAAACTTTGGTTTCCTCAGTGTTTTTAGTGATGTGGCCCTTGCGAGTCCCTCCTTCCCTGTGTCCTGCAACCACCGCCTCCAGCTGCCTTTGCCACACAGATCACACTGTTAGTTATTCTCCACTTCTTGGCTTTCCCATTTTCCTTTTCCTTTTCTGTCCTGCTCTTTATGTTTCTGTTCCCCACTCCGTACACTCTTCTACATAATAATTTTGGTTATTACTTTTGGAATGATATCTCATAAAGTTATAATTACTATATATCATGGCGCATCCTGATCTCTTGCTTCCTCTGATTGGAAGCAGTTCTCCAGTTTTCCTCTAAAAATACTTTTTCCTTTTCCCTAATTATGTGTCATCCCTGACACTGCTGAGTCTGGACGAACAGGAGTCCATCACTCTTCCAGTACCTAAAAAGTTTCATTTGCCCTATTTACACTGATAAAAATTTATTTTATATTTCACCTGTTCACATAACTCAGTATTGACAAAAGCACGTTCCTTCACCCCATTCTAACGACGCCATCACACCCAAACACATCTCCAATGCTTCTTCCAAAACCTGTAAGATCCTCCATCCCACTTACTCAATACAGTTTTCTCCCATGACCTGCATTTTTCTCAGTCTCCCCACCTCGTCCTACCTTCATCACCAACCCAACGCCCTCAACACCCAACTACACAATCTCCTCCTCCTGCACTTGCCCAGAGGAGTCACCCCCAACATAAAGGCACCCAAATCACCCAACCTTTGACTTGCTGTGGTTGAAAGCTCACTCCTGTCCTCCTTTCAACCCACCACATGCCTTTGGTGGGCTCTCTTCCAGTGCTGGAGATGACAAGCAGATGGACACCAGGGCAGGAAAGGAGCAAGAGGCAGAGAGAGATGAGTCCTCCCTTTGGGCTGCCACACTTGGGCTGTTCTCCTTTGCTTTTCACTGTCCTCCACGTCAAAAAGACTCTTCATGTTGGCTCAGTCAACCACCTTGGAAAATCCCCTCAGCTCATACCTCTGTGCATGTGTTTCTTCCTATACATATACTCAGGCACACACACACACACACAAAATATATTTATGAAAATCACAAACCGCTGAATGTAGGTAACAGCTCTGATATTTTTCAGCTGCACAGTGGGCTAATGATAAACTGTTTAATATGGAATCATAAACTGTCTCATATTGAATTATAAAATGCTTAATATGGAATTATTACAGACTTTGTACATCATTCTGGTTCATCAAAATTAAAGTGCCACCAACTGTACTAACCAAGCTTTCTCCACCTCAGTTTGTGCAAAGGCCACATTTTGGTGTCAGTGAAGCACAGTGGACAGGACAAGGAACAAAAATTGCTGTTTGCTGCTAAACTTGCAGTTTGCAGCCGCGTCGATGGGAGTTCACTGGTGACAGGAGCTGTATTTATCATACAAACAAATAGGAAACCCCCAAACCAGAGACTTGATCTCCCCCTGCACACACGGCACCTTACGCAGACACACAGAGTCTAACCATCGGCTGGCGCACCCATCAATCCATGGCAAACTTATCATAAAGCAATCAGAGCTTAATTAAAGCCAGGGAGAGGTCAATATGTTCATATGCGAGATGATTCAGTATGATGTCACTTGGGTACAATCAATTAAAATGCACAGGATATTTTTTAAATGGGAAAACCTGAGTAGGGAGCCTGTTGTCTACCCAAAGGTTTTGCTATGCTTTAAAAGCTTCATTTAAATATTCCCCCCCCCCCTTATTTATATGCACAAAAGTAATAGTTATATCAGATATTCATAGGTGATTTAGATGATTGATACCAATTTCTCTTCATAATATGACTAGCAAATAAAAACCACAGCAGTTCTAATATAAAAAAATAACATGTGACAAGGTTTCCTAAAACATTTCTATTTTGGACCTCACAAGCTAAATTGCTTTTGCTGGCCCCTTCCACCTCTCAGCATGGTTGACAGACAAATTGATCGAAACATCGGAAAATAATATGCTTGCAAAATTTCTCTGGGTGAGTTTTCAGTCTTTTGAATTTTTCATACCCGAACAAAATGAAAGATTGCCTCCTTGATTTTTCCTCCATTATGCGTCCCCGTCTTATGTACTACAGGAGCATACAATACTTCAAATAGCAGCAATGCATTGTAAACAAAATGTATAACATTTTTCATAGAACACCCAAGCCGTGGGAAGTTAAGAGCCCGGGTAGCAGGCATCTTTGCCCTGCAGATTATGTTGTTCAATTATAATGAATTCATACATTTGAAGTTGCCTTAGGGCCTCTCATTAGACTTAGGGGTGTTTATTACAGGAAATATTGCTTGTATCATTTAAGAAGCAAGAAGGCTAGATGATTTGATTAGAAATGTTGACAGTTGAGGTGTGTAAAAAATATGTCACTCACCCGCATTTTCCCCCCACTTTAATATTAGGATCCTTCATTTTTTATGAATTCTTTAACCCCTTCCTCCCTCCCCCGCCAGCCCAGAGCTGCTACAGCACCTCCCGCTCCCAGGACCACCGATTCTTCACCGGGAATTGCCGTTCTGACACCGGCCGAGGCTTTTTACCCGGCAGCCAGTGGAAAATCCAACCTCTGCTGGGTCTCCATCGCATCCCTCCCTCCCATGGACGCATGCGTGGGAACAGCCGGTGGTCCAGCCGCCCCCGGCCCGACCCAGCATCCAGGCACCATCCCAGATATTTCCATCTCCACCTCGTGTCCTCAATACCATGTAGGAACGCCTTGGTAATGAGTTCCTCCAGCTTTAGACAAGCCCTGAGAGACTACCTTGAATTAAAGCAGTCGGAAGCACGGGTGAAGTTTAAGGGGCTGATCAGAAGGATAAGGGGAAAAAAAATAAATAAAAATAATTTTATGTGAATTTCTCATGACACTTACTGCCAAAAAAATACATTCAATTTTAGTACAACATACAGTACTTGGAATTCCTGTACTACACCAACTGACCTCTACATATGCTTTAGATAATCTGCAATTCAGAGGAAAAGAATTATTTTTTCTGCACAAGATCTCTCGACACCCCCCAGCCTGAGTATGAACCTCCCCAAACTTGCTGTTAGTAACCAGCAGTGATTTCTACAACAGCTTGGATTCCCCGAGTGGTTACTGCTGTTGTGTCAGTGTGATTTCAGAGCAGTACATCCCTGGAAACAAGGGTGTATATTCTCTAAAACATGCATACGAAACGATGCAGGAAAAAAGCATTAAGTAATTATGAGGAGTGATAGCACAGGTCAGAAAACCCAGCATCTGGGTCTCACCTGCTTATTATCTGTATTTTGCTCACTCAAATTGGGCTTCCATTTCCCACATTACCTTTAGCCCGAGAAATTAAAATAAAACACAGCTTTGCTCTGAGAAATTTAAATAACTTAAAATGTGCATTTGAGGAACAAACAATGCTCTCACAGATCTTTCAGACCTCAGATTTGATTTAAAAAGGAATAGGAAAAAAAATGTAAAGTTGCCAAAGAGTAATGAATTTGCATTTTTCTACTGGAGAGGTTTTCCCTGTGCTGAGGTGGCCTGTGAAGGCAGGTTCACATTTAAACGGGATGTTCTCGTTAACAGAGAGTTAAAGAAACATCAGTGACGTGGAAAGCAATTAGGCTAAAATATGGGATGTACAATAATAATAATAATCTTGGACCAATTTCTAACGTGACTAGTAACTGCTTTCCTCCTCTGAGGACCTGGTATTTGCCATCTCATCCTGTCTGCAAAATACCACAGAATGTTGGTAGTTTGCAGCCAAATTTTATTTTCCTACCAAAAGTCAAGAGAAACTAGACTTAAAACCTAATTTCATTAGTGCATCTGCATTTTTTCTGGTTAGTTTGTTAGGTGCTAACTATACACACATACCAATAAATACACTGAAATAGATACGTATTTAATAGATGTTGGGTTTTTTCACTGCATGGACACCCCTCGCATCTATCAACCAAATAAATTTTAATCACGTCTCTAAATGCTTGAGACAGAAATTTCAATTTTTGATGCTTATTTTATATTCAGCTGTAGAGCGGGGTCAGAAGTTTGATTTCCAAGGGCACATCATAAGGGTTTAGGACCCACACCCTCTGCACTAACAGACTCCTCTCCCCTGTAGGTCCTAACGAGCTCCACGTAGCGCATCATCTCCCTAACGAAGCAGCCCAGACAGACCTGCAAGAGTCCCCCTGTAGGAGAGCAAACAGGGCTTGAACTGTGCTACAGAAAATACCAAAATGGTAGTCCTGCCTCAATTCAAAACCTGTGTTTCGTTTTACATTGTCCTAAAAATGCAGATAATAACAACGTCATAATCAGTTGATCGGGTATTTTCCAACTCCACTGGGCCACAGCAGCTACGATTTAAGATCACACCATTTCTATGCAGCATCAGCAACTCATCAGCTTCGCCTTTACTGCATCGAATCAATGCACAGCACTTCCGAAGTTGCTAATCTGCATTTAAAAACCTTCACATCTCTTAAAAATACTTCACTAAATACTTTTGGGTGTTTAAAGCACAAGCTGCCTACTATCTCCAAATATCTACAGAACTAACAGTAGCGTTCTTAACTTGGGAGTGACAAATACTAGAAAACCTCCACAATTTGGCTTCCATATCTCTGAATTGGTATTTCAGTGACAGATGTTTGTTGCGGCAAAAACCTCTGTCAGAACAAAATTAGGTGATCTATCATTTTAAGATATGGTCTTCATATACTGTTTACTCGAAGATATCACTTGCCTCAAGCCAATTTTGACCAAGAACATTTTGTGATATGGAAGTGATTTGTATATCATCATTTTTGTGATAAATGTAGCTCCTGAACACAAAATAACCTACTATTCCACAGTATTACAGTTAAAACTCCTTCACCAGTAAATCTGTACTACTGCTTTTATTACTACAAAGATACTGTATCTCGACTTCAATGTATTTCCCATTTTTATTCACTGAATAGGGTTGCCCGGTTTCTTGGCTTTACATCGGGGAGCTTGGTCCTCTCCCCGTGTTTTGTACCAAGATGCTCCTCCAGTTTGGGGGGCACAGGAGGAACCAGCATCCACCACGATGCCTACCTTTGAATTTATTTCACCAAATAGGGCAAGGGTAACAGAAAGGAATGCAAAATGTTGCCCAAAAGGACAGTGCCCAGAGGCAGGGACCAACTGCCTGAGTCACATCCAAAATTAACGACTCTGTTCCACCACCACTATTTTAGAAGAACTGTCCCTCCTCCAAGAATCTGAAAACCTTCTGATTTACAGAACAAACCAGCAGCCTTCATGTCACCCCCTCATCCTCCTCAGCGGCAGCAGCAGCAGAAGGGACATGACAACATAAGCCAACCTCAAAGGGCTGAGAACCAGCATAAACCACAAAAGTTGGGTAAAGAGTTGGACAAACAGACACTCACAGGTGTAGGTGGATGAGACAGAAAAAGGAGGACATCTCAAGAAACTGAGTAAACATGGAGAGAAGCATCCATCACTTGACCTGGGCAAACCATCTAAAACGATGGAGTTGAGGAGTTTCCACAACCAGAATCCGAGACCTTGGTTAGCGGGAACACCTGCAAACTAGAAAACTAATTGGGTCCACAAATTATTATATAAGCCATTGAAAAACCACAATTTAATAATGAGCTCTAGCCATTACTAGCCTTGGGTTAATCTAAACTAAAGTCCTAGTGATGAGGAGCTCTAAATTGAAACCCTTCCAAAGCATGACCTGACTAACATTGATGGAAGCCAGTGGACAAGCCAGAGAGCAACACTATGACTGGTCCCTTGGTCATCAACTCACAGGATTTGCAGCTGAAGGAATCTCAAGTCAAGAGGTGACGGGACCCACTGCCTGCCTCATCATAGGAAAAGGGAGGCTACTGAGGATTCTGTTCTTAAAATGCAATTTTCTCCAGGTAAATGGTGTTTGTCCATTTGCACCTGAGTAAAAATGGTTTCATTAACTCCAAAATCCATGCAGACAACCACTGGCATAAATGTGATTCAAGAGAGAAGTGTTTCACATGAGTCAGGAATGCTCTGCAGTGGTGCAGATGTGGGGGCTTGCCCACCACATGGTGGGAGATTATCTTGATTTATAAGAAAGTATGGGAAGTATGAAAGGGACTAATCTCAGCCCAGAAGGGCTCCACCACTTTCCTCATGGCTCACACACCACCACTCCCCATCCTGCCTTCCTGCTTCCTGCATTTTCTACAGCAGTCCAGTCTCTTAACCTTTCCTGAGAGCTGTCCCTAAGCCACCAAGTCCTACCTGACCCCACCTGAAGGGGCTTCCCTCAACCAAGTTGCACAGAACCACCTCATGAAATAGCAGTTCCTTCTAGAACCAAAAAGGTGGCAAAAGTCCTTACGAAAGGGGAGGCTTGACCAACACCAGTAGAACTGCCTTAAGAATACATCAACCACGGTGGAGTAAAACCTCAGTGCTGTTGGAATTAATGTTCTCCTGCTCAGGTCCATACCCTGAGAGCTCCTCTTGGCTCCCCACACATCTGGAATGACCCTCAGCACCCCCATCTGCTCTTGGCTTGGTCCAGACTGGTGTAAACCCATCCTCACGATCCACCAGGCACCATTTCTGGGATACAAGTAGCAGTAAGGGGAAAGAGAAGGTTTTTAACCTAATTGCAGTGGTAGGAGAACAGTGGGAAGCCAAAAAGTTTTATTGGAGGATGATGAGAAATAAATCTTGTAATTATAGGCTTCGGATATTTGAAAGCAACATTGCAGTTCAGAGCTACACCACTAAGATAAATGAATTTAAAAGAACCACAAGTACCATGGCCTTTGTTCCTTTCACAGGCCAAGATGTAAAATATCACAGATCAGGCTGCACAGCTAAAAATAGGACACTGCAGTCTACAGCTTATGAAAAAATGCCAGGTTTCAACAGGTGTTAATTTTACCACACACGTACCCACATTTTTCAATGAAAATATCCTTTATGCCAGGAATGCATGCACAGAATTTACCAGGCGATTTTTGTGCTAAGTGCCCAATTTGCTGCTTGGTAGAGGGAAGTGGGGAGTTATTCACATGACATTCTGCTATAATGCAGAGATTAGCTCCAGTATAAGTTGGTGTTATCACAGATTCTGCATCTAGAACGCTTCGTGACAGACCAGGGCTTGACTGTACTGGTTTCTGTACTAATAGATAAGAACCCACAGCTGAATGATATGAATAATTAGTATCTGTACCAAACCCAGGTGAGGCTACTATTTGCAAACCCCAGTTTGGAAAGAGGTAGCATGAGTATCTTAGTCACAGAGGAATGAGAAAGCTCTTTCTGGATGTGTCTGAGAACAAAAGACTGATGTTACTGAGCCTTCCACTGCAACACCCCTGGAAGAGCCTGCCTATTATATGGAAAAACCATCAAAATCCTGAAGTCACATGCAGAGAACAGGGAAAAACTGATCCTCCTCTTCAGAGCCTCTTCTGCATGATCATCTCCAGCCTAAAAATCCCTCTGCTCTGTAGCAGATCAAAAGCTCCTCGTGGTCCCAGCACAACCTGGCTGCTCACCACCATCATTCTCTCCACGTGGGAACGGCCCTGGCCTTACCTGACTGTCCTGGCTGGGATTATTGAGCATTTCCTTTGACAAGCTAAAAGGTAAATTCTGTCCTCTCTGGTTCCTATCATGTATCGCCTCCTGCTCTGTCCCATCAGTCCCAGGGAAGACAGCAGACGGCTGGAGGGAATGCAAGAGACCTTATGGAGAGCATCACCAGCATGGAAAAACTACAAGAAACGCAGGACAAGTCACCAGACTTTGTCTATTTTTACCATTAATTCCAGCAAGCTCAAATACAAGACGGTATTTTTTCAAGAGCAGAAGTTAGAGGACTCAGAATGCCTCAAATAAAATAAAAAAGTAAAATTTTGTAGAATTTGAGGGGTAAAATTGTAAAATTGCAAAAGGGGACTGTATTTCAACTTTAAAGTCTTCCCCCATGCAGGATTAGCAACAAATACAGTGGGCGAGAGGATTCTTATGATAGTATCATTTCAAGATTGCTGGATTTAATACAATCCAATTTTCCTTGCATTTTCAAAGACGGAAGAAAAATGTCTACATTACATCCTCTGATCTTTTCACTTGTTCAGATCAATGCGTGCAAGTCCTCACAAAAGGGAAATTCTCATTCACGGCTGCTTTGAAACTTCAATGAACAAAAAAATCAGGAGTTAAAATCACCTGTATCTAAAATCTGCCATGACGTTCAAAAAATGACGAATTTGGAAAGTAAATATCAAAGGGTGCGTTAAAGGCACGGAAGAAAACCCCAATCTTTCAAAAAAAACGAAAAAGGCTTGAATTTCAACTTCTCGGGGAGTTTCTGCCCAGGCTCAGTTCGTGTCTGTCACAACTGCCTCAACCAACCATTATTCCCTTTTGCTGTTGCACCAAAACAAGAAGGCACCGTGATTTGGCCTACAGCAGCGTAACCACTGACAGGAATTTCTGCTAGGGTTCAATTTGCATGATAAACTGTTGTTAACAGATACCATCTGTTTTTAAATTTAGTAAAAGGGCCCATATTATACAGCTCATTACAAATATTACTAACTCTTAGACAATGACTCTTGTAAAGTGTATATTGTAGCTAATGAAGTGGAAAGCTTAAACAACAAATCATTTACAAGTTTTTGTGCAGTATTTCTAATGGAGGGAGTTTATAATCATAGAAAAATGTAATCACTTATGTTAAGCAATCCATGGACCTAGTCAATGTAGCACAAACAGCCATTATGCAAAATTATGACATTAAAGGCAAAAAGACTATTGCAGACGTTGCATTTTACAGTATACGCCACGCAGACTAATAACTTTGAGAGAATTAAACAGATGAGACCCTGCACTTCCAAAATAGTATTTTTTCCACCAAATATCAAGAGCATATTCAACTCGGACTGAGATTTGCTGCCCTGAATTAGACCTGACACCAGTAACAAAGGGGATTCTGTAATGGACATCGGCCCTTACAATACAGTGCATTAATGGGCATCATGGTGAACATAATCTGTCAGGAACAGTCACAATAAAGATGTTCCACTGATTAATGTTCCACTAGCCCCGTATTTAATAATTTATATAATTTGTATTAACTTTAAAATTGCCATCACTATGGTGGACAAGGAAAAAAAACCCACAAATAATGTAAGAATTTTACACAGAAAAAAAAAATACATTGCAATTAAACCTGTTAGGTTCATACAGGAGTAACTGATCCAGATTTACAGAGATGAATTGTTGTGAAATAAAGCTGCATATTTAAAAATGCAGAAAGAGAGTACTTCTAAGAGGTTATAAATACTTTATAAATTACATTAATATTGGTGTTTGGTATTATTGTATTTGTATTCTATTAAATTGCTTTTTTAAATATTATTCCCATAACAGTATAGATAAAACTAACAAACTTTTAAAATGACAGTGTGTCTTACAAAAAACGTCCCCGTTATTTTTTCTGTACTTTGAGGGGAAAAAGAGAAATAGTAACGTTAGGAGTGCTAGAAAGTGGTCATTCCGCATTCATTCACCTAATCCTTGTTTTTATACAAAGAATTAAGCGCCCCTTCCCAGAGCACCGCGCCGTGTGGTTCACGGGTGTTGGTCAAGAATATCCTGCGCTCTCCTATCAGGATGATTAATGAAGGCACCTTTTTCACAGAATGTCAGGCTCTGCCTTTTTAACAACTGACCTTTCATAGAATACTACTGAACTCATAATTCCACTTTTGTTCAGTTTCTTATTAGTGGAGTTAAAATTAATACTTATGGGAATGATGGCTAAGGTGATGCACAGTAAATCTTAGGGCACATCAACCTTCTGCTCCGACTACCCAAGGAATAGCACCTGCATTTGTCTAGTTCAATAGCATAAGTATTCTAGTAAAACTCTGTGTCCTTTCAAAAGACAAATTAGGTCAATATTCAGCCCTCTTTCAAGTACAGAGCTGTACATATGGAGAAGGACTTTCAAAGTTCAGGTATCCTCATGAAATAGTTAATGCCTACTGTATATGGAGAGGTTTTTCATCCTGCTGCTCTGTTTGAAACTTCTAAGACGATGTGGACAACGCATGGCATAAAGCCACCCATAACCCATGGTCATCTTCCCTCCCCACAGCCTGGTGACTACACCACTCACGTCTCCATATCTGAAAAGCCACCTCCTCTAGACAGGGAGTAACAGCCCCAGAAAGTGCCACCGCAAGGATTTTGAGGAATTCACTGCTGCTGTTGCAATGACCCCGTTTTTGAAATCCCAACCCTGAAAAGTTGTCCGAGGTGAACAAAGGACCCCTGTTTCTTTGAGATAACATCCAACTTGCCATTATCAGACTTCTCAGGGAAGGGAACCACGGTGTCACACGGCATTAACTGCTACTTTATTACAAGCTTGGAACGCCAAAAAATGGCAGCTGAATGAGCAAAATCCCAGAGTATCCTCAAATAAGCATCTAACCAGCACTGCAATCACCAGATGAGATACTACCCTCTTGCAGAGGCCACCACAGGGTGTACGTAGACGCCCTCTTCTCCCAGGATGATTACCACCCATCATCCAGCCTTCCCAGCTCCTTCATGGAACCAGGGCTGGTTTCCAACTCACAGTGACAGACCATTATCAGCTGCTCCACTTCAATATCCCACCACTTCTCTCCCCCTAGAAACCAACACCTCTTTTCAGCTTCCCTACTGTCTCCTGGTCTCCTCCTCCATCCTGATGAAGATTGGAAGATGACTGACGAAGGCTGACCACAGCCATCTCTATCTTATGGCTATGCACACACCTTGGAGGCCCAGGACAGAGCCAGACAGGGATGGACACACTGGTGCCATCGATCTGGAATGCCCACACACAACAGAACAGGTCCCATATCAGAGGTCCCTAAGCGATGCTGGCTGGATCAGCATTGTTCTGGCCAAGGAGGCTCAGTTACAGGAGAATAATAACTTTAATTAAAAAAAAAAAAAGAGTAAGAAATTAAATCTTCAGGAAGACTATTCATTAACACAACTGGCTGTATTTATGTCTTTTAAAAACACTGGCATCAACTCTTTTTTCCTTGGTTTTATATATTAACATTCCTAAACCCAGAAGCTACCAGGCTACACAGAGCTTCCTACCCTTGAAGATATTTTAAGATGATAAAAGATGTGAAACTTTTTATTGGCACGCGAAGATCAAAATCCATACTCTGGCAGCGTTCTATCTGATGTCAAACACTTAAGACATCACACAACTGGCAGCAATTCTGTTGTAAAACGTGCAATAATGCAAACAAACTGCAGCTTAATTTTTCTCTACGCGTTCATTCACATTCACGGGGAGTCCTTTCACATTCATTAGGAGAGAAGGCATCTGCATTATGGCTAAATATTGTATCTCGCAAACAGAACGGCGTTTGCACTGCTTCAGCCCTCACGAATCAAAGAGGCCAGGAGGATTTCACCCCAAATGAGGTTTTCCAGAACAAAGCTAGAGGACACCAGAATGGATTTCAATGTCCCCACAGTATTTTCCATGAGGTCAACTGGGTTGTAACGCAACTGTTCCACAAGCTGAGACTCACTGAGATGTCCAGCTCTTCATCAGAAAAAAACAGTTCCAATAATACAAGATGGAAAGTCAGTGCTTAACAGGGCTCTCAAATTAAGAGTGCTGGATGAATAAAAATAGATATTTCCCAATTAACACACACAGAGACATCTCTTCTGCAGTCCAAAATGAAGCAGACCTTGCAATTCTGCAAGTGTTGCCCTGACAGAGCCTGGAGTTGAGTTGGGAGAGTTAAAAGTTAGCTTGGCCATAAATTATCCCAATTACCATAGATTTTTGATAACAAAGTGATAGACCTGAAAGAGAAGTATTGAGTGAAGACAAAGTTACAATGTGAATTGAGACAAAGCAAAAGCACAACACACAGAAGTGTTACAACTGTGTGTATTTATTTTGCTATATCAGAAATGCTGCAGTTTACTATAGGAGCAAATATGTGCTCATTCCCATAGTCCTTGCAAAAGCTGTCAGTTAAAGAATTAAGATGCGGCAACCCTTTGGAGAATCAATAAGCATAAGTCAGAAATACCATCAGTGATCCAGACGCTAAACCCAACCTGAAGCAGCCCCTTGACTCTGCTCAGCCAGGGTTTACAACAAAATCCAAGGAAAAACAAAACCAAGTTTTCAGTTCCAGCATGCTGGATAAAAAAAATAAAATGATTACAAGTGACTCTGCTTTTAAAGAGAGAAATGTTAGTGTACGTGCCATTTTGTAGCCCATAAAACAATTCAAGATTCTAGATCCACATCACAGGGACTCACCCAAGACAGGAACCCAGCAGCTAAGCACAAAGTGTTATCGAGAATTTCTGTCTGAGCTACTTTTTGTTTTCCGTCAGCTTCGTTATACCTGGGGGTTGTTTTTGGCCATTTGGCATCTTTTTAACTGTGATTTATCATTACTTCAGACAAAAGACTCTTTGTTCATTTTCAAATTACCTGCATGCTCTGAAAATCATATATATCATAAATGTTTTTCTGTTCCTGTATTCTTTTTTTTTTTTTGCCTGCTTTTGTTATTGCTGTAAGTTCTATGAAAAAGAATTTAAAAACGTATTTCCCAGAACAGACAGGAAGCGAGACACGCTATCACAACCCTGAGGATATCCTCTGTTTCGCGCTGAAACATAAATCTTAAAACCCAGAGGATATCTGCATAAATGAAGAGCATCTGGACAAGCTCAGAGTCACAAGTGATATTACCCAGCACGCAGCAAACTTCTGACCTGCAGGAGCTGATAGGTGATCCCAACCATGACCAGGAGAAACTGTGACCAACACTGGAGCCAAGTGAAACGGGGGTCTGGGTTTAACAGACACACACACAGCCAGAGTGGCAAAAACAGAGAAAAAAGTCCAAAATATTCAAGTGCAAAAAGCAACAAAACCACCCCAGAAGACCACGTCCAGGTTGGTTAGTTGCTCCTTCCATCAGCAGAAGAAATCACACCATTTCAAAGAACTCAAAGACACAACAAAGCAACAAAACCACCCCAGAAGGCGATATCCACCTTGGTTTGTTGTCCCTGTCATCAGTGGAAAAAATCAAAGAAAATCAGGTAATTTCAAAGAATTCAGAGGGTGGAAAGAGTCCAGACAGCCCAGAGTGCTCCATGTCGGGGAGACAGAAGGGGTGTGACCCAGAGATGAGGTCAGTCTGGACATTTGAATTTCAGAGGTATAAACAGAAGCCGTTTTTGACAGTCTTCCAAGTGTTCGCTGCAGCACTGAGAATTAGAACCAACTATTTTCAGAGGGGAAGAACATTCATGAGCTGTGAAGAATGACTACTTCCAAATTATTGAGGTATTACATTTCAAATTACCTTAATATAAGCTGATTTATATTTATGACCAAGTTTCACACAGTGTTTAAACTTTCAAAAACTCCTCCCAAGCCAGATTATTGAACTTGAAGAGTTCAAAAAAGAAAAAAAAACAAAAGGGCAGGAAATATTCTCCATCCTCCTTGTAACCAGACATCTCCACATCTCCACAGCAGGCTGTTCAGTGCAGTTATTCACCACAAGAGGTTTCCTAGAAATTGTATTTTGGTCAGTACGGTTGTAATTTATATCTTAGTCTGCTGGGGCACCACGTACCACAGGAGTTTGAGGTCTGAGGCAACCGCCACCAAAAAACTCGATGTAATTCCATAACGCTTTGTACATTAATAAAAGCAACCACTGTCTGATGGACCTTAGGGAGCAGCCTTCTTTTTATTTTTGGCATGGACTCCTCCACTCAGGAACCCACGAACCGCTCTTTCAGGAAGACTCGTTCTCCTCGACATCAATCTGTGCTACAACCCTTCTTTCACTTTTAGGAAAATTTAGACATTTCCTACTGAAGCATGAAGGGGCTGTAAGAGCATCTGTCTTATTAAGGTGGACTTCCAAGGCCTTTCAATATGAGTGGCATCAGCGCCACAGGCTGGTTGAGGCAAGATGAAAATAAATCACTTTCCATTAGCTGTTAAATAAGGGCCTGAGAAGTATTTCAGTGTCACCCCAGGACACAGCAGACGCTGTCCTTGTGCAACAGGCTGGACCCAGATAAACCCCAGCCCAAGTCCTGGGCCTTTGCAGCGGACAGGACTGAAAAGAAGCTGAAAAATAAGCTTAGTGTCCAGACTCCCTGGTAAGGACAGGCTGGGGAACCCTACATTTTTTTGCAAGGTTGGCAGTCTACCCACTTGGTTCTGCATGTCCAGCTGTCCGATAACAGAGGTTCCATCAATGTGACAAAACCCAGCTTTGAATGTCTCAACTGTGGAATAACAAAACCAGGAGTCATCAATAGAGAAACAGAGGGAAGGAAAACGACAAGAAAACAAGGGACCGAATCTAAAGTACAAAGTGGTTTTAACTTCAGCTCGTTACTCCTTGCTCTGAACCTGCACAAGCAATGATCCTGTTTCACACCAGATAATCCTTACATCATATATGGCACATCATGCCAGTGGCACAGAAGTGTTCAGTTGCTGCCTATTAGTTTTGGAAACTGCTTCAGTTATCAAAACTCAAAGACTTTAAAAACTTTCAGAAACGTTTATCATAGAATCAAAGAATGGTTTGGGTTGGAAGGGACCTTAAAGAACATTTCATTCCAACCCCCTGCCCTGGGCAGGGACACCTCCCACCAGACCAGGTGGCTCCAAACTCCCTCCAATCTGGCCTTGAACCTCTCCAGGGATGGGGCAGCCACAGGTTCTCTGGGCAACCTGGGCCAGGCTCTCACCACCCTCACACAAAAGAAGTTCTTCCCCACATCTCAGCTCTATCTCCCCAGGAACAGCTCTGTATCTAGAGATACCAACAGCAAAAGGAAAAACCAGAATGTGGAGGCTTTCAGAAGAAACCCAAGGACTGGGATATCCAGCAGTGCCCCATCAAGATCCTCAGCCTCCCCGGCTGATGGACCACCCACTCGATTGGCCAAAGTCACAAAGCAGTGACCACCCCCAATCCAGGTCCTTCTGAATCGTAGAGTTCTGCTACAAATCGAGGGTAAGACAAGATGCGGTAAAGAAACTAGTAGTAAATGTTTAATACAATCAGCAATTCACAATTGTTTCTTAGGTGCCTTTTTCTAGGTAACTTTTCCACTGCATGACCTGAGTGAGAAGATAGTATCAGATGCTGCTTTTCAATGTTACATATTTCCCTTGCTTTACTTGAACCTAACAATACCACCATTATTAATATTTTTACTCTACAAAACAGCACTAGCCTTCCAAAGAAAAAAGTCCTTGACCAAAATATCAGAGGATATTAAACTGAGAAGTGATCTACTGATGCAAATCATTAAATCTATTTGCATTTGCTTACTGAACCCTAACACAGAAATTAAACTACATAGTGTGGGAAAAAGAGCTGGTTTTGCATGGTTAAAAGGAGACATCTTGGAAGATCCAAGCTCTATGTCATTAATTTTCCTTCTTCCCCTCATTAACAAGTAAAATGTTTTCACTGCTTGAAAAGTTTTAATAAATAGGAAAAAGCAGGGCAGCTGACATAAGTTTTTAATGTAATATACAAGAGCTTTTAATATTTTTACATATATTAATGTAAAAGCTAAAAATAAATGTTAAAAGGTTACATTTGTGAAGAAAGAAAAATGGCATTTACAGTTACAGGAGAAGGTTTTAGAATTTAACTCTCTCTTTCCCAGCACGGTGTTCTGAGGATCATTTGCCATTTAATTGATGGAGTCGTGGAGGTGAGTCACTGCGGAAGCGGCCGTGGGGTAAGGACAAATATTGTCCCCACAGCTCTGAGCTCCAGGACAACCTACTGCCCTCTGTCCTACCAAACCTTAAAATCTTGTTATAAAAGGAACTAAGGTTGGCCTTTCAAGAAGCGCTACAAGTAGCACAAGCATTGGGGTATGTGATCTTCCTGAGTTTTGATGCAAACTCATGAACCAAAGCAGCCAACAACGACCTCTTGGCAAAACACTTTGCGATTCAATTCTCTGCAAGAAGGGTTCCTGTTACCCAGTGTTTATTCTCAAAACACTCTAAATTCGCAGCATTATCGATGTATCTAGATTTATTTTGGAGGACTAGAGAAGGCTGAGAAGGAACCAAAGATGCAGAGTTGCAGTGTTTAACAATACCCACTAATTCTGACACCTAATAGTAACATGATCCAGGTCATTATGCAGCCCATTTTCCCATCCTTACAGCAAGGATTTGCAATGGAAAAACGCTCCACTGCATTAATCTACCCCTGGCAGGAGAAGCGGAGAGGTTCCGCCTATGGCCTGAACTACAGAAGAGGCAATAAAGATACACCAGGCAGAGTGTCTGTGGCACAGTACAGGGCAGTGTGTCAGGAAAATGCTTTATTTTCTGAGAAATTTCTTGAAGGGATGATGCTGCATCGAGAAGTTCTCACACTTCTCTTGGGTGAAATTATTTTTCACCACTATTGCAGCTCTACCTCTTCCCCACAAAAATAAACCCATCGCATTTGCATTACTTGCAAGTGGGTGTCTGCACAAGTTATATTATCTAAACCAGTTTGTTGTTATTTTTGCCATTTTAAAATATCATCACTGTAGAAGGCAATAACATTTCTGGCTTTGGAAATCTTGGCCAACCATCCAGAGTGAGGAACACACACCAGTCAGGTGAAGCTGTTTGTTCTTCCGTACACTGAGATAGGCCTTCCAGCATTTTGACACGGCATTGCCTACGTTAACGTTAAAGGTCTTAAAACATCGTTTTATTAGCACGAAGAACTACCCCAATAGCAATCTAGATTTTTTATTTTTTTTTTTCCTTAGAGTCCTTGTGGGCTTCTCCAGCTCGGTTTACGGATACGACCACGGCCTTGAAGACTTGCAAAACCCACTCCTATTTGAATCTTGCGATACTGCCTTTGACAGAGGAATAGAAATGCAGCAGCGCTGTCAGGAAAAATAACCAGTCTAAACTACAGTATTGATTACAATGGAGTTGCTCGAGATTCACTTCAGTGTAAGTGGAAGAGGAACGTGGGGCTTCGCCAATCACGCAAAATAAAGTTCACCATCAGCACCTGACAGTAAAACTTACCCTGCAAACCATTTCTAAAAACATACGCAACCGCAGCCTTGAGCTGTGCCACGTGTAAGGCTTTGACAGACTCTAAGCTTTCTACATGCTTTTAGAATTTATTTTGTTTAAGTTTTTGAAACACTGTTCCCAATAAAAAGTTTTCTTCTCTTGCTGCAGCATAAACAATCTGTGGCATCTTCCAGAAGAAACTATGAAAAAACCTAGCCCAGTTTATTTTTAATAAAAGGAGGACTATGCTATATAATAACTCTTCCTGCCACATCCACTG
This sequence comes from Nycticryphes semicollaris, assembly GCA_013400055.1. NCBI lineage: Eukaryota > Metazoa > Chordata > Aves > Charadriiformes > Rostratulidae > Nycticryphes > Nycticryphes semicollaris. The sequence continues at coordinate 224,641 of VXBJ01002639.1, read as the reverse complement.
AATCTGCTGAAATAAAGATTGATGCCTGGATATTTGTAGACACTACTACCAGAGAAGATAATATTTCTTAAAAAACAGAAAGAAAAAGAAGAAATATACCACCTTCCCGGAATTTTGAAGTAATTTGAAGTAACAGGCAACACCTTCCTACAAAGGGATCTGTGTGTTTTGCTTTTAAGCCAAGTGGCAGAAAACTCAATGAGATTTGTGAAAGTTTAGTGCCAGGAGTTAACGGATATTTAGAAATAAAAGGCTTAGAAAAAGATATGCAAGACTGCGACCTTCCCCTCCGGGTGACTGTTCTGCTCAGGCACCCAGCACACGCTCTGCCTTTACTCATCAATACAGAAATCAGGATTGCCGGGATAAAACGCCCGAAACGCAGACTGTAGCTCAAACCTAATCTGTTTATATTAACGCCTACAAAAGGTCCATCTAATGAACCATTTTCCAGTCACTGTAAACAGTAATTAAATACATTAAACTATAAAACAGGAAAGCGCTGTGCCAAACACACTTTGATCATCGATAAGTGCCGTCAGCTTGGATGATTATGGTGTTTACAGGAGTAAGTGCTCTGCTCTCGCTGGCAGGAAAAGCCGTGCATCTGGACTTGACCACTCGGGGTGTTTTAACGTCTTCCCCTACGGGAGCCAGGCTATGACTGAACAGAGGACACACACTGCTACGGCACAGGCTGAGACAACCTATCAAAACCAAACACTTTTCCAAAAAGTGGAAAGATGTTGCAAGGTTTTTTATGTGGGTTTTTTTTTTTTTTAATGTTACTTTCCATAAGGTCTATAAATTGCATGGACCGAAGGATGACTCCATATGGACAGTGGTCTCTGTCTTTGAAATAACCAATAAAATAGCTTTATTGATCCAAAAATATTGGTTGCCCACATGAAACAGCAGAAACTTCCAAGTGCTGCAGAAGAACAGAACCCAGTGGTTTGGTTCCACCAGATCCATCACATCTTTCCTTGAGAAATAACCTGGGCTCTACAGAGTCTACGCTACGAGGAGCTGAAGTTTCAAACAGACCTTTTCCCACCCCTGGCCGTACATTTAGACACCATCCCAAAACCCACTGAATTCTTTATTGCAAACGTGTACTTTGTCTTACTCAGGTTTTATCCTGTACCATTTATTTATTATAAGTCTCCACGGTTACACAATTTGAAGGAAGAACTCAGTCAGGGGAAGAGTGACACCTCTTCCAAGCTACAGCACCAATAACTCAGTTCATCACAGAGGGTTCATCACAGAATGGTTTGGCTTGGAAAGAACCTTAAAGATCATCCAGTGCCACCCACTGCCCTGGGCAGGGACACCTCCCACCAGCCCAGGTTGCTCCAAGCCCCCTCCAGTCTGGCCTTGAACCCCTCCAGGGATGGGGCAGCCACAGCTTCTCTGGGCAACCTTCTTTTGAGTCCCACCAGATGCTGAGGGTAAACCAGAAATCTACTCAAAGCAGAGCAGACACACACCTACCTCCTCTGCTCCATTTTTAGTAGGCCCCTGAGCTCCACTACATTCCTTAGCCTTGGCTGATGCTTATTGGAAAAACAGGAGGAGTGGCACCCTCCCAAATGCCTCCCACTTGTGGCATCAGAGTGAGATATCACTCACCGTAAATTTTACAGTATGAGGAATGAAACAGTTAGCAAAGTTGACATTTAAACCATCATTGCTGGCGATGATTAAACACCTCAGAGAGGAACAGAGTGGTTCACGTCTCTCCAAGTTATTGTTCTAGGCTCTTACCAGGTGCCTTCACACACTTGAGATTTTCTTTGAATCTGTAATAGCTGGAAACCTGTTTAAACTGAGATTCTGGAGAGTTTCTGATCATGTTAAACTGGAACAGAAAGATTGCCTGAAACCCTAGTGACCTTCTCGAACCACAGATTCACCCATAGAGGTTTAGGGAGATCAATAATACAGGAACGGCCAAACTCCTTGCTCCTCCTCCTCCTCTGATCTCTCAGTAAGACATACAGTGATGAAACGCTATATGGAAAATTGCAAATAGCTTGCAAGAAATACAGAGGGCAGACGGGATCACACCGCTTCCAGAAAAACCCCTTTTCCGAAGAGAGTGTAAAGGGAAGCCTGTGGTATTCCTACACCACCAGGAAAAGGCACATTTTGGCCATTCAGACAACAGCAAAGCAAGTGACCTGCCCAACCCCGCTTCCCATCACCATGCCTGAAACACTGACGTCTCTCAAAGTCCACAGCGACAAGCAGCGAGGGGGTGGCTGTCCCCACGTCATCCATGTTCTGCCCCAGAGCTGGGCCCGTCCAAGGGCAGCCGTGACAGACCCCAGCCAGCTACACCATGGGGGAAAATCTCCACAGCTTCTTGTGGTGGCCTCCTTAGAGGTGACACAGCGGATGCCAATCTTTGCATGACCTGGGATCTGTGCCCACTAACGAGGTGGCAAACTGAACTCCCATTTCACATGCACAACCATAGACACGTAGTTACGTCCCACCATTTATCACCCCGCGCTCAGCAGGACAGGATTTTCCAACCACACACGGGAAGGTATCTCAGTTTACCTCAAGGCATGCTATATTACTGTCATATTTATTTATTAACCAAAATCCTCCTGTTGTCACTGTATTTCCCTTCATTAGCACACAAGCAGGTGACAGAACCCCAGGAAGCCTGGAGTGATTCCGCCGAGGGAGCATGGAAATTCCTGGAAGAACTTGGATTTTTGCAAGACGGGAAAAACTGCCAAGATAACATCCCATGTTCCCAAAGTATTTGCTGTTGTAGATATTTAGCACAGGAAAATACAAGCATGGCTTCTGTTACTGTTAACACAAGTCACAAGTGTGACTCCCTGCTCACCGAGCAGATAATTTACCCCCCCAAGCTCAGGGGTAAGACAAGGCCTGTCAAAACAAGAGTCATGCCAGGGTGGGATCGCCAGAATAGTGGAAAAAACAGAAAAAAAGAAATAATTCTGAAACTTCAAAGTGGCTGAAACCCCTTTACAAATACAGTAACAGTACAAAAGTAGAAGTTTTTCTTTTGGACATGAGCAAAGAGCTAAACACGTGCAATATTTCAGGCAGGAATATTGGAGGAAAGAGAACCTTCTTGGTCAAAACTAATCCTTATACTTGCAAACACTGAAAGGAAATCTACAGCATCTGATTGAGTTTTAAGTATACATATATATAGGGAGACGTAGACAATTTTAGTTCTTCTTTTGACAATATGAACTATGAATCCAATGTTCTTAGGAACCGCCAGATTTACAAAATGAAGCTTCACTTTTGATATGTGTTTTGCCCCACTTTACATGCCTGAAGCAATACAGGATCAAAGGCAAAGCATTTGATTACTCCAGAGCTACTCCAATACTGAGATCATCTACTCTGGCTCTGTCTACAGCACTCTGTCAACTGGCAATGCCAACTCCAGCAATAAACAAATAAGTTAATCCACAATTTAAATACTAAAATAGAAACAGGTGATTTCAAGTTGTTGTTTTAGCTCAGCCAATTGTTAGTGCCATGCTGAGATTAGAAAATGGTTAGAAACAATTTCAGTTAGCATTCAGTAAAATAAAACTTTCACAATCAGGTTTAGCTGAAAGTCTTCATGCGTATATATATATATATATGAAGTTTTATGTATACATACATGTAAGTATTTAAAAACCATGAATAAAATTTCCTCCTCCCCACACAGAAGTCATTCCGTGACATGCCTTGACTTTTAAACTTCACAAGGAGCCGAATAACCTTAGGTTATTACAATTAGTTTCATCTCATTAATAGATCAATTTCTTTCAAGTACACTGAAAACTGAATTTTACTTTGTTGCTTCTCCTTTTAGGCTACGTTATAGTCTGTGTTCTTAAGTTTTAAGGCGAGCCATCACAGCAGAGGTTGTAATCTCAGGTGATTAATTGCAGAGCCTTTTACAAGCTGTAAAATAGAGCAAGATCTCCACAAAGCGATTAGGCCATTAACCAGACACTCTTATCAGATTCTGCTCCAACCAGCGGGTTTGTCTGACAGACTGCAAGTCTTAAGTATTTATATATTTCAAAGGTTTACTTATTTTTGTTGTTAAAAACCCCTAAAATCTATATTGATTGTTACATGCAATTCTACATGAGAAGTCCCAAGCACCGTGGAGCAGAATACCAATATTTATTACCAGACTCACGCTCATTATGGTTCTCTCTGACAGGGGTCCATTAAAATCAATTTTTATGTTTCTTATGTTTTCTTTTTTTCTACCCAATGTTCTTACCATAGCGTTTATTAGCCAGTTAGGAGAAACACTGGGCACTGTTTTGGTTTTATTTTATTCTGTCAAAAATAATGAGGCTGGATTTAACAACTATTCACTAGCGATGAGCAGAAGAGATTAAATGTTATACTTCAGCACAAACATTTACAGAGGGCTTTAAATTTTTTAGAACTTTCTAATCGGTAAAGACAAAAGCACGTCCCACCTCTCACCTTTTTTTTGGATGTAAATTCTTAAAGAAATTGTAAGAATATTCTGCTTACCATTAACTTGTGAACTACTCTTGAGTAATAGTCCATTGATAATAAACAATTTTTGCATATAATTCCTCAGATTGTGTGATTTAAGTGTTACCAAGACACCACTTAAGCCTCAATTTCCTGGCCTCCCAGAGGTGCTAAGTCAACTGAAAAAAACTGAAAGCTCAACATCAGCTAAAAATTAAAGGATTGGGAAAAGGATCTAGATTGTGTGACATCAGCCTGAAGAACACCTCACGTTAGTGCAGACCTTTGCTCTTTCTTCTCCAGGAGAACTACGCAAACACACCCAGTGTAACAATCCCTTCTTCCCCATCCACCTTCTTGGGCTCCACTGAATGAAGAGCCTCTAATTATGTTCTTCCAATAATCTGCCATTTCACTTTGAGCCTGTATTTTTTACTACCCACAGCTTCATGACTGTCTTCAGCTTTTATTTTCACGCAACTCCCTTTATGAGCAGCATCCTGAAGAACAGACGATCTCTTGTATTCATCACCTTCAAGAACGTACAGACCTTCTTCCTACTATTCCATTGACGTTTCCTCTTCTCAAGGGACTCACCCGTTTAGTTGTTCTTCAAGCAGATGCTGCTCTGCAGGAAAGCCTCAGCTTCATCCTAAATATTGGTTTATCTCTATTCCTCATCATCAGCAGAACCCCAGCACTGAAATCAGCACATGAAGAAACTGAAGCAGTTATTTCCATACCACCGGCATGGGCAAAACTGCCAAAATCCAGAGGCTTGAGGGTGCTCATGTGAGAGGCAAAACTATATTTCAACCAGCATACACATTATGCTTTCAGATCCCTGATTAATTTATCTGCACACTTAAATGACAAGGAAATTCTCCATTGCTTTGTGATGTTTTATTTAATAAAGTAAGAAAACAGGAAAGGGGAAATGCCACAAAACAATGTAGAATTCTGGAAGTGAAAAAACAGGGGAGAAGAGGACAACATGGAGAGAAGGAAGGCAAACCTGTCTGAGTCTTGTCAGAAAAAGCTCTGCTGTAACAGGCTGTGGCAAAGGCTGCAATTTTTTTTACTAAAAAAGCTGGAAGAGACCAGGCTTAAGTAAGTAGTATTAGTGACTTGCATTTTGGCAAAGGAATTTAACAAAGAAATTTGGCGTCCAGCCATTTTGAAAGAATTCAGTGTTTCCTTCTAGAGATGGCACTCAGCATTTCCTCACCAATAAGGAAAACCCTATAGGCCAAAGACCTAGACAGAACTTTAGCAGATCCAACAGCACTTATATTTTGCAGTAGAAGTTAGTGAGACCTCCTCAATCAGTCCTGTATCCGAGACATCGTCTCCACTTCCACGTGTATCACCTGTTCTGAACTCCAGAAGACATTACTGCTATGGAAAACCAACCAAGGCTCCCACAAGTGGAATTCAGTAATTAAAACAATTATTCAAACTCGGTTCTGCCTGTTGGTAGATAAGGATCTAGAGATGAGTCTGTAGAATTCACAAAGTACACAAGGAAGTCTTACTCCCCAGTGACGGATTTACACATGTGTCCAAAAGCAGGGGCCAGGATGTACTTTCAAAACCTACGTTAAAAACAGTTTTATTTCAGAACATTTCTTTGCCATCAACATTGAGGCAGCAGGAAAAGAAACACATTTTGGATCGGGCACTCCATAAAAGCACTGGAGGCTGCTTCTGCTTCCCACAGGAGCCAGTGCTGTGTTCCCAGTATGGCAAGTGAAAGCAAGTACACATAGTCCTGTCATAGGTCCTCAGGGCGATCTCTTTCCTCTACCACATACATAGACATAGGATCAATAGGACATGAACTTACCCGCTTGGCAACACACTCATCTTGGGGAGTTTGATTTCGTGTAAGCCCGTTTCACACCCAGAAATCTGGAGCTCTCCCACAGGGCTGAGCAGAACCACATGCTTCTCCTTGCACCGAGAGTCTCCTGCTTTGGAATTCACCTGTTCATGAAAACAAAACTCTTTAATTGCATACCCTTTCACCAAGGAACATTCATCTCAAGGTATTTCAAGCAGTTTTCACAAGTAATTTTTAAAAAAAGACAAGGAAACAGCATGTTTCAGGTTTCCTCAACCATGGCCTTTACTTTCAGAACTCCAGCTGCAAATGATCCATCGTAAGGAGTCAGCATCTAAATCAGAGTCTCAAAACCCACGTTTTGAGCAGAACAGTGACCTTAGTAAAAATCTCAAATAATAGCAGTTTCATGGTTGGTTTATCAGCTCACATTCGACATGCTTTGACACCGATTTCAAACGCATTATTGTGACGACAAAGTATATTCAGTGGTTTGGAGCAGAAGCGTTATGCAAACAACTCCAAGAACACAAATAGAATATGCCTGCTGGAAAAAATATATGAAAAAAAATCAATCATTCCTTAGTAAAGGAAACTTTTTTTATTCCCATTGTTACTAGTCTGGTTTTACGATTACTGATAGGACATAGTTGGAAAGAAATGCCAAGCATTTCTCAATATTATACCAGACCAACAATAACATAACAACCCAAACAAACAGTCTGACTGCTTAGTCCATATTTGAGTTGTGTTTACAGTTTGCTTTGTACAATGCTTAGGAAAGAAACAGGACAGGACACCACAAGTATGTCCACTGCAGCCACCCAGACACCAAGCCCTGGGTTCAGACCTCGTCCATGGGTGCTGTATGGGCCTTTGCTCCACAGAGCTACGTTCAAGTGAAATTCAACAAACACTTGAGGAAAGAAACCCAAGAAATTTTAAGGCAGCACGTTAATGCCATCAACAACCTCCCTGCCTGCATCAGGGCACCAACAAGGTTCCTGGGTGTTACTGCAGTTTGCCTTACTCCTGAAAAACCCACTTGTTACTGCAATAGTCAGAACCAACAGTCTCTAACTCTGCAAACTTATTTCCCCAAGTCTATTGTCTATACCCCAAAGCGCTCTGAAGTCCACTCCACCTGTGTCCACCAGTGGCAAGGGGACGATGCTGCAGGGCTGATGGAGCATTAGATGGAATGCAGAAGTGATCAAGCAGCTGGGAAAAGGAGGGAAGAACACAACGATAGACCAGGGGCGCAGCAGGGGACAGGAAAGTCTATACTTGATGACTTACAGCTTACTTTCCTTCAAAATAAGCTAGTTTCTTTTTAAATTCTGTTCAATTTCAGCATTAAGTGCTACGAAATGAAGTCACATCTGCGAGTACCACGATCAGTGCGAAGAGAGGAGAAAGAAAAATAAGCAAGTAGGCAGTTTTGCTCACCAAGTCAAAAGGAAACTTAAATCTCTGGATCTTGGGAAGCCTTTACGCGATGCCTCGGTTCCTGGCGCAGAGCAGCCAGCACAAAGGTTGGAGAAGTTCTGCACAGCGTGCCAGGCTGAGAGAACTGCAGGCTCCTGGTGGTTTATTTAATTTGACCATCATCTACATCAGCCTTTTGCTAAATAATCAAATGTTTGCTGAACTTAGAAAGAAACTCTCCTTTTCAAATCAACTTTTCCCTCCTCAAGGGGAGAAGGTGGGTGAGCTTTTTTCGGAGCAGCACCTCACTCCAGAAGTCTTGGTTAAAAAAAAAAAAGCATGTCAAAAGTTTACATATGTGGAAACCCAGTATACATTCTTCATTTTTACTGGTCTGACAGCCCTAAACGAGATGCACTGAACCTCGTACCATGTACTCCATGAATATAACAGTTTAGCGGTAAGAGGACAGCTTTTTCATTATAACAAAACACAGGATGCAGCAAGTAACAGAAAACTATAAATAACCCTTCGAGCTCCCCCCAAGTCGAACTAAGCTTTATAGATGAAAACCTTGAGCGACTACAACTACTCCTTTCAGTCTTGTTTATCATATGCGTTGGACAGCAATATTTAGAAGGTTTATTTTTTATAGAATGAAGCTGTGTGACATATAATCCACATACACATGGGAATGGGTTGGGTCCCAAAGCCAGAGGTGACCACACAACATGCACCATCCTCTGCCCAGTCACCAATGGGCCCTTTCCCTATTTACCTCCAGTACTGAGATGACCCAGAGGAGACCCAAGGTCATGATACCCTCCTGCAGGCAGTGCTGTTTTAAAATAAAGTGAAGTTTTATCCAAGATTTAAACTGCAAGGGTTTTCAGATGCAAATAAAAGGTCTTTAAACTTGGCCAGCTTGAAATTGCCAAAGGCTGAGCCATCATCTCCTGCAGACTGGGGGACCTGGTGGGAACCTGCTCCCACCCACATCCTTCCAACACAGGCACGATTTGCTCAACACCATCTTCCCCACAGTGAAGCTGTGAGAACCAGAAATGCACGGCAGCTTCAAGCAAAAATCTAATAAATCCAAATAAACTGCCTTCTGCCTTTATTTCCCCCTCCAGGTTATGTAAATTAATCATTTAAGGAATTTTGGTTAGGGACTGCACGAGCTTCACCTCCACACTCCCTTCCCACTGTAATACCTACAAATCTGGCCCAAACTATCTCATGATTTCCAATTTTATTAGGTAGAAAAAAAATAACATAGGACTTTTAGAGAAGAATCCTTTCCTGCCACCTTTTGGAGTCTTGCTACAGAAGTAAAAACGTAGGCGCAGCACGTGTAAGCCCCTATCTCACCAGACTCTTTAACGCTCTACAGAAAATTGGAAGACTGTTGTTAGCCATCAGAATTAAGCCCTTTTTGTCATTAATAACAGATGAGTATCAAAAGGTTTTCACACTGGGTGATTTATCAGTGGGAATATTAGTATGATTTATGAGTTAACATCCTGTACGGAGGAGGCTCATTTTCCAGGCGTGCTCCCGTGACTTCGCAGCGGCCTGTGCCTCGGTGGCACCATGTTCCACCTCCTCAGGGAGAAGGTCCCCTAAATGACATATCAACCTGCACTGAACAACATGTACATGCTGCTCAAATTGCTTTATTAGGGTTGAGATGCCACGGGTGCAAAACAGCAGGGAGTTTCATCTCGTGAGTGAGGTGCCATGAACCCAAGAGCCAGCATCACCTTGATGACTCACATCTAAGGACCGACACCTCTTGAGCTTTCCACTATAATTCAGTTTAACAGCCTGGCTGCAGCCAAGATTTTCGGTCCTAAAACATACCTCCTTTTTGATTAAATACAGATTTTAATTAAATTTACATCACAGGAAATAACTCAGAATTATTTTCTACGTTCTGCTGTTCCTAAACCTCCCAAAAATTCCACTGTAGTTTGGTTTGAGACTCTAGAATCCAATTCATACGCACAATAGGGGAATGGACAAATGAAAAAATGCAGAGGAGTCTCAAGGAGGCTCAAAAAAAAAATCCATAGCAAAGTCTTCCCATGCTTCGTGTTCTCCAAAGGGGTCTGTATTTTCCAGAAGACAAGTCGTGAGACCCCACCTCACAGCATCTCCAGTGCTTCAGCACCAAGCTCCACAGCGCTGTTACTGAGTGGAAGGGGAGGAATAATGCAAAAACCCTTCACGAACATCGCTTCCCAAATTTTCTTCTGCTCTCCTCAAAGATCTCACAGCACGTGTACAGTGTTAAACCCCTAAAACCCACAGATTTCCCCTGGAAAAATGCATTGGTACTGCCTGGGATGTTTGCACCTGCCACAAGCATTCAGAACATCAGAAATTGTCTAAGAAACAAGTTCTGTCCAAAGGCTGTGGTCAAAGAGACCCAAGATGTCACCTTTCACACGTTTTCCCTCCTGTGTTACTGAGCACACGAATCCTCCCTATCAGGAAGGAGACAGAGCCCTATCGCTGAGGGATTTTCCCATTTCCTTCCTTCTGCTTTAGCAACAGCATAAGCCTGCTGTGCCATATCAAAACATTAATGGTAATCCCCTCTGCCACCACCCACATCTGATTTAACAGGGTATTTCCATTAGGTTAGAGTGTGTTGCTGAACTTAAAATGCAAGTCTTCCAGATTTTTTTTTTTTTTTTTTTTTATTTTTTAACTGAGAATCCAGGCAAAAACATTATATTCAACTGCTAAACCTAATGTGTCCACTGCCATGACTGCAATTTCGTATTTTTTAAACCAAAAAAGTGCCTTAGTGCACTAATCAATGAGACATCACAGTTACCTCCAAAAAATGGGTCTCTTATCAGATTAACAGAAAGGGTTAATTGCTGAGCGACCTGAGAATGTAAATACAGCCAAGGGGACACAGCTGCATTGCAATTGCAATTCTTTCCCCTATTTCACTTGCCATTTCTGAAACCCAGAAAGGGACACTTTTCTACTATTTCTAGACTACCCACCACTGCACATTTGAAAATCCTCCCCTTAACGGTAACTTTCATGTTGCAGAAGAATTATTTAAAAATAAAGACGACCCCCCCCCCAGATGCCATCCATGTTTCTCATGCAGTCTTGCTCCAATGTTAGGCTGGGGTACAACCACATACTGCCTTCAAAAACTGAATGTAAGTGCCTATTGCCTGCGAGTATCCCACAGAGCAGTGTACTTCCTAGTAGCACAAATCATAGGGATTCTCAGCTGTAAAAGCTGAATTTCTGGAGGCATTTATCCCACAAGATTAAAGCAGTTTGAGGGTAGTTTCACTCTGAGAGCACTGATGGTAGCCCAGCCCACTCAAGGTACAAGTACCTACTTGTTCATTTACTTTCTTCATAAATATATCCTAGAAACTCATCACTGATATTCTGACATATTTGCACTAGGAAACTAGCATGAGCTGTAATTCTCGAGCACCTGCCCTGTTTCTACGATGCTGTATAATATCACTGACTTGCCAAAAAGCAGTATGAGGAATCTGTTGAGTTTGAGCGGATGATCAATAAGTGCCAGGAAAGTTGCTTCTTCATCCTGATTACAGGAAAGAAATACCAGTCCTGAACTCTTTAAGCATCCTTCTTTTGAATGTTGCAGCCTTCTCAAACATGCTTGTTATTGATTCAAATCTTGAATTAAAATTCAATGAAAGCTTGAAACACTGGATTTGAATTTGAGGGAAATACTTCACAGGTACCTGGCCTGGGTCGGCAATTTGCTGCTTCATTTCAGTCACCTCACTACAGTTGTTTGTCCTGTTCCTGTAACTTGACATCCTTCTCATAACAAAATTCTCACCAAATCACGCCAGTGGTATTTGTCAAATATAGCAAAATATTGCAAGAAGTTAGATGCGCCCACCTCCATCATTATCAACTCCACAGCAGCAAGGTCAGCAGAACGGGCCAGAGCTGACTGCTTAGGAACACCTCATCCATCCCAAAGTCTCAGAGTTGGTACCATTCCTCTGTCAGAGCAGAGAGCGCTGCAATTAGTGCAGTTAATGGTTGCCATCACAGTGACACCTTTAACAGGGGTTTGGGAATAAATGCTGTTACTGTTCCATACTGAGACAGTTGAAGAGAAAAAAAAAAAAATAACCCAGTCGTTAACATCTCCTGGTACCATCCTAAAGACAATTATAATTTAGAAACACACTCCCTACATGCTGTGTGGCCTGCAGAAAGCTCCTGCCACCCCCGCAGAGATGAGTAACGGGGCTGAGCACAGCGCCCTGTCCCGCACGGCCACCTGGAATTAGAGTCCTCTCACCATTTCCTTCAGAGTTTAAAACTTCCTGTATTTGTTTTACTGGTTTCTGCATGTTTATTTAAAAGGAAACAATCCACTGTACGTTAAGAATATGGGAAGATATTAATAGTAAAGGTAATGTGTTTGTGCACATACACTTCAGCGCAGAGGGTCATTTTCCAACCTTCTGCATAGGCTTAGATGAAAAAGCCGTTTCTTACATTCACTGTTTCAAAGCAGAGGAAAAAAATAAGGACTGGGAAAAACACAAGCCAAAAAGCCTACTCCTATTATTATATTTAGTCAAGATTTTCATTTTCACCTTCCAGAAGAACAGTGGCTCTACTCTTTCAAGAGAAATAAAAGAATTTATGCACTGCAAATAATTTCAGTGTGGGGAAGAAAGAAGGGAAGAGGTACGGAGAAGTTTCATACCCAGAGATTATAACATACTGGAGTAAAGTTATACAGAACAAGAAACATTTCTTAGTCTTTTTGCTGATTATGAAATGTCTGATTCCCTTCTAAGCTAAAATATGATATTTTTTTTTAAAAGCTATTTCCTTCTCCTGAAAAACAGAGGCCAAAGATTTCCAACTGAACACAGAAGAGTGAACTCTAAGGCTATAGGGCATCCAAACAGGTCCCTACAGGTTTGGCATTTTCACCTGGGCTGCTGGAGCTGCCAGAAAGTTCTCCTGGAGCTCAGGGCAGGGCTTCTCCTGGTCCAACACAAGGCAGGAAGGCTCCTGCTGCCCTTTGACACTTGTGCTGTCACGGCAGTCCTGCCAACAGCACTCACTGCTGAATGGAAAAAGGATTTCTGAGCAAGAGAACACACATTTCCTGCATCATTACCCTCCCTTGAACATGGCACAAAGCATCCTTCAAACATATGGAAATTTGGTAGTGCGAGGAAAGCCAAGCACCCCTCAGTTTTCATATTAAATTTTCTGGGAGAAAAAAGGTGTAGCATTTATTGTTTAAATTGAACAAAAAGTCTTGAAACAGAACCACCATTGTGCTAGTCAGATTTAATTCTGTCAATATGATCTGCTAACATGCAAAAGAACACTTAAACTTGCCTCTGACATTTTGAAATACAAGTCCTTTACATACTGCTTCAGGTTCTTGTGAACTCGTGCTCATCACCACCGAGCTGGACATAGGCCACTTCTCCCGACACATCCCACAATAATTGTCTATACTGTGTGCATTGCTTTTTCCTACAGCATCCAAAGCAAACCTGCCTCTTGCCAGGATGAAGCGCCACAGCCCAGGTCCATGGATTTTGTCCGTGCTGCAACAGCAATAAACACCTCCACAGCTGGACCAGGACTGTACATGCAGGTAAGACTTAAACAAAAGATGCACTGAAATACACTGCATTAAATGGGAACATCTCCACTCGTGCCAAGTGCTGTCAAACTGGCCCTTTACTGGGGTAAAGTCCATCCCAACCTTCCAGGAGCTTTCTGCTGGAAGCCTGTTCTGCACCTCCCTGGGGAGCAAACCCAGCTTGGAGAGGAGCAGCAGCTCCCAGTCTGGAATTCCACCATCCACAGAGCTCAGAGAACATGAGTGAATCCTAAGAACAAACCAACTTAAGCCCCACCAAAACTCTTACCAGACCAGCATCCCCATGGCTTGGGAGGAAGAGTCTTTCTAAGCCCTTCTCCCTGCAGAAACAACACAGCACAGGAAAGCTACCAGTAGGCTCCCTGCAGACCCCAGCATGCTGCTTTTCAGCAACCACAACTACTGATCATAGAACAATTTGGGCTGGAAGGGAGCTTAAAGACTATCCAGTAACGCCCCCTGCCCGGCCCGGACACCTCCCACCAGACCAGGTTGCTCCAAGCCCCCTCCAACCTGGCCGTGAACCCCTCCAGGGATGGGGCAGCCACAGCTTCTCTGGGCAACGTGGGCCAGGCTCTCACCACCCTCACAACAAAACTTCTTCCTCACATCTCAGCTCCATCTCCCCCTCTTTCAGTTTAAAAACATTCCCTTTTGTCCTTTGGCTCCCCTCCATGATCAAGAATGCCCCCCCCCAGCTTTCCTGGAGCCCCTTTAGGGACTGGAAGGGGCTCTGAGGTCTCCCCAGAGCCTTCTCCTCTCCAGGCTGAACTCCCCCCCAACTCTCTCAGCCTGTCCTCCCAGCAGAGGGGCTCCAGCCCTCCAGCATCTCCATGGTCTCCTGAATTCCTGTGCAAAATCATCACATTTCCACCCTCTGGCTGGTGCATCGTATTCATGCCATTAGCATGCCATTTTCTTAGTTTAAGACAATTAAAGCATTCAGTTCTCATTATGAAACACAGCAGCCTGGATCCTCTCCAGTACTCCACTAATGCCTCCAATGCTTCTCTGAGTAAATCTAACCCTGGTTAAGCCAAACCTGCAACTTCAGAGGGTGTGAAAACAAAACCTACTCTCATTTCCCTTCCAAACCCACCCCAGCCAAGAAGTGTCAGACGGACTGTAAGCAAATCCAGGGTTCGACTGGGGCAATGCAATAATTTCTTCACCTTCCAGAGAACTGATCCCATAAAAATTGTGAAGGTACAGAATTAAATTGTGTATTTTGAACTAATACAAATATACCCTAGTGCAGCAGCCATTAAAAACCAGTCCCTGTCCTCATTTATCAAGAGGTCCATGCCACAGAAGCCCCCGACAAAACCTGTTCACTTGGGAGAGCAACATTTGCTTTCCATGGCATTTCAAAAGTATTCAACAAGAGCAAACACATAATTCTTTATTAAACAATCAAAGACAACAAAAAGCAAGTTTCTGTTGTCCCATCATATTATACTACTAATCCTCTTTGGATGGCAATCAAAAGCCCCCGAAATGCCAAGCTATAAAAGAGTATTTCCAGGCAGTGGTAGCCTCTGGCTCTTTGGCTTCGTCTTCAGTCTGTGGCTTTGGCAGACAGGAGCAATCCCCGTCTGTCAAATGGCAAATTCCCAGTGTACTTACCAGGGAGACCTTAGCCTTCTTTATTTCACTGAAAGGAGGATATTTTAATTGTAATAAATCAAGGTTGTTCCCCTTCAGAGGCAGCAGGTAGGTTATCACTACTGCAGTCACTGAAAGCGTGTTTTCCTACAGATGAACTGTTTCCAACAGATGAACTGTTGCCCACATGCCAAGCTTTGATTTGAGACATCAGTAGCAGCAGATACTTCAACACAAGACCTCAGTGGACTGTTAAAATGGGAATTCAGATTCACTATTCCTACAATACTTCTCCAAAACCAAGTAAACATATTTTGTACCTTCCCTCAGCTTTTACTCACAAAGAATGTTGTCAAACATTGGAAGAGGCTGCCCAGGGAAGCAGTGGAACCACCAACACTGGAGGTGATACCTCCATGGTATGGGGATGTGATGCTGACAGGCATGATTCTATAAGAACATTCAATGCTATGCAAGTGCAGCAGCCACCACTGTGGCCGTATATACTGTGGAATACTTAAGTCATCATTTTGTATCATTAACACAAAGATGAACATTTTGCAAAGTCAGATGTTCACATGCAGCACACAAGTAAAATGCCACGAGAGACTGTGACATTAACAAACTACACATATCAGTGGCTGTGAAGGGTCGGTATCAAGGTTGCAGGATTGGGTCCTGTCATCCCTGAGGTGCACCTCAGTGCCCAGGAAAAAAAGGAAAGTGAAAGCATCTGAGAAGTTTAGAGACACCCACTTACTTTAGGATGCCTTATTTGGAACGGTGGGTTGCTTGAAGATAAGGTAATTAATTGGAGCAGAATTGGACAAGAAATGAAGTGCCAAGAACAGGAAAAAGACGTGGGGCTAGATATTTTTATAATAATCAAATTATACCCCCCAAGAGCAAAGACAGGAATCATAACTGTATGTTCCTTGCTGTTAGGAAGGAAACCTATAAACCTCACCAGCATCCATTCCTCAGTGTATCTACCAGGGGAAGGGATGTCATCACCTCAGTGATAACCCACAGACCGATTAAGGGATCCCTTATTTTGTCTGGAAATCACGTGCAAGAAGATTCCCTTCAAAGCGCTGTGCAATGCGCTACAATCTCATACCTGTTCAGTTGTTTGCTGTTTTGACATGTAATCACACTAATAAAACACTAACATCACTAAGGAATTTGTCACCAAGCAATGAAGGACACAAATAACATGCTCAAGAACCAAAAATGAAGAATGTGGTCTCTAAGAATTAAAGGGTCCCCAAAATTAGTCATTTCTAGTTTGAGTTTTAACAAGTCTCACATAAAGGAAAACAAGACATCACTTCAAAAAACATCAGCTCACCATATCAGTCAACATTTTAAGAACTACTCCTTAGTTACCATTGAATTGCTTGCTGTAAAAGAGCATATATACTTCTTAGAAGGAGAAGGTCCTACTTTGAGAAATACACAATTTAGCTGCCAAACCCACCACCTGATGTACATGCACATTATGCACAGCAAGGCTGACGAGCGCTACTGTTACAGGGTTCATCTGTGTATGTAAATAAGAGGGCAACTCCCCTCATCCAAGGAAAAGAGATGAAAGTTTAATCAAATGAGACTCGTATCAGGTTCAGGAGAACTGAAAATGGGCTAAAAAAATGAAAAAAAAAAATCTAGCAGAAGAATGACTTTAATATGAGGTCACGTTTCAAATTTTTATCACCTACATCCACCAAATTCTTGATCTGCTCCTTCCTGCATTCTCTGCAGAGCTGAAGTCAGGACCAGCTAAATAAAAGATAATGCAACTAGGCATAACACAATAAAAGATATTACCTTCACAATGCATTATTGCTGCCAATTATAAGAATCACTTCAACTTAATTTCAAAGGCACAATCACCCTCAACTGTAACAGTCTCTTTTTTAAATTTCAAACAGTATTACATTAAGGCAATAACTCACCTTCCAGCTATAATATCAGTCTCCCTTATTGCAAAAATACATTTCATAAATACTTCTCATCGACAAGTCAAGCTAATTCAGGTTAATTTTATTGTATTTTGGTGCTATCTCACATTTGTGTGCAATTACCTTTATCATTTTATTGCCGTGCCAGAAAGTAATCAGAACAATTATTTGAAAAAGGAGGTGTATAAATTCTAAATCACACTTGCTGGCATTTTTGATAAAATAGCAGCTTTATCTCAGAAAGTGGCAGGGACATCGGATAAATCATGCATCAGTCAAGTGTAGCTGACCCCCAAGTGCATTGCACAATATCAGGAGTGCTTCAAAAGAAACTTTCCTATATAATCCATCATTCTTTATAATACCAAAATAGCTCTACCTAAAGAGCAGGAGCTAGAGAATAATAACAAAATAAATCTAAGCAATATGAACAAACCCATTAATAGTGCTCCTTTTTAAGCTGAAGGAGAGTCAGAAGCTGAATTGTCTTTGAGGAAAGAATGTCACTGACATGTTTAAAATGAGTAGGGCAGCTTTAAACAAATGAAGCAGCAAACTGCTGGTTAAGAATTCACTAAAAATACAAATACATCTACAGGAAAATAAATACACACAAAAGACAGGTGTCAAAAAGAGCAGTACGGAAATACAAGATCATAACTGCATTTCCCTTTCCTTATCACCGTTTGGTTCAGGAGAAGCATTTCACTGTATTAACAGACAGCAAAGCAGTGCAATTAATACAAGAGCCTGACTACTAATTTTAAATGTAATAGGTATGAGAAACCCAGAAAGGAATGGAATTACCTTTAGAATTAAGTTTCTTGTGAAATATAAGAATTGCCACATTGTCCTGAGAACAGCACAGACCCCAAAGGCCCCTCACCACAGCCCCGGTCCTGCCTCCTCCACACAAACCCAACACATCCTGCAGAATCAGGGATCAAGGGGGAGACAAGTACAACGGTTGCGGAAAAAAAATGCCCACGTCACGTCCAGCTTCTTTCAGCTCCCGTTTTCCAGCAGCATGCTTAAAAGCAGCCCATGCTGAGTGTGTATTGTGTCACACCAATGGCTGGTTGTGTTCAAACTAAAACTGAACTAACCACATGCTATTAAGACTATTCTGGAACACCAGCCCCATCACACACATATTTAACATTCATGTATTAGAGGGGGAGCAGGGAGATGGAGAAGCCTGGGCCCCGCTCCCCACAGCAGATGGGGCTGTGACAGGTTCTCTTCTCTTCCCTTAAAATTTCCACCTTTCCACATATCAAAGAGGGAAAACTCCCCCAACAGCTAATTCTGCACCTTTTCAACTAGAAGCAAGAGTGGGAGAAATGAGAAGGTTAGGTAATTATTAGTTTCATGTTGTTTGCCAGCTGTATCACACCTGGCTCTGAATGAGAGGGAACCAGTGATTCTCCCTCCCATGCCCAGTTGTGCAGAAGAAAAATCACATGTTTCTCTGCCCATATCCCAGGTATCTGCTAAAAGATGTTTCCAACTGGTAAGATACAGAAATATAACAGATTAGGTTTTTTAACAAACTAGAAAAAGGGAAGCTAGACTTTATTTCCCTGAATGTCTCCCTCTACCATTCAATTTAAAAAAAAAAGGAATTTATTTTGTGGCAAAGAAAAAAATGTTCTATAAAGGGGCAGACACCGAATATGCCAGAATATGACTTTTTTGAGCCACGTTACATTAAGCGGATTAAAACCACAAGAGATGCCACTATTAAAACATTTTACACAATGATAGAAGTTGCCAGCAGGAATAGTTAGAGATGCAAGTTTGAATGTACTAGAAATATTTTCCTAGAGGAGCATTAGCATTACTAATGTTACAAATGCAGTTATTCCACAGAAAAAATGTATTCCTACCTTCAAAGTTAATTTTAATGATTTGAAGAACATGGCTATTGATTAAAAACGTGTTGGTGCCTTTCTTTCAGTACAGAAAATTGTGGTGAATTTCTTGATAAACAGTCTTTTTCTCATTTTTCTATAAATACACCTATTTCACTGAAGCCCGATGCCTCAAAATTAAGCCTATTTAGTTTTCAGTAAGTGAGGTATTTGCTAGGAAATGTAAGCAGCTAACTTATAAGTGAAAATACAGCCTTGTCCTGTTAGTTTATGCTCTGTGGAAGATGGATACGTGATGGGGAAAGGTCCACTGATGCCTGTTCCCAACCATGACAGAGCTACAGAGATTTACAATCCAGCATCAATCTTGTCAGCTGGGTTCTTAGCACTGACTGCTGGACACCGGGGAGAAAACAAACTATGTTACGTGAACTCTTTTGTAATGCTGGACTCTCAATGTACACCTACATGCAGGGGTGTTTCACCAGACACTTACTTTTGGAACAAGCCTTGATGCCATGGTGGATGAAAGGTTTCCACCTGTAAGGAAAAAAAAATGAAATAAATCTCAGTTTGATTGAGATTTAATTTGAATTCTGCAGGAAGAATTCCATGTCTGTAACACCATTTCTTTTTTAACCAATTCTATATTAGTTTTTTTTAAATAAGCTCTAAGTTCCAGTATATATAATTTCAAAAGGCAGTTTGATTTTTTCTTTTTTTTTTTTTTTTTGTAAGCAACCAGGACTTTTAATATTCATTAGGTCATCTACTGCTTGTTACAAGTCAAACAAAAGATCAACAGACAGCACATTGAAGAATTCTTCCGTAACAAGCACTACACAACTCTGACATTTTCACTAAGAATGCCTTAAAAGATAGTATTAATTTAAGAAATATTGTACAGGCAGTAATGAACGTCTCAGTTACTTAGTACAATAAATCACCTTTTGTACCTGAGAAATATTAACTTCATTTATTATAATTCTAGTCTTAAACAATATCATTATTTAGAGAACATTAACAAAAATACAACAGGTTCCTCCTTGCTCTCCCCTTTGAAATAAAGGACAATTACTATTTCCCTGGCATTTACTTAGTTTCCCCCCGCCTTGCCCCATTTTTCTTTTCAGTGCTATTTAGCTGAGATCACTACAGCTTTGCAAAGATGTGCTATAAATACTATATTTTTGAAAAATCAGGGAGACTGTCTGCCAAAGCTCAGCCCCTGAGCCCTGACTCACAGCCAGCCTCAATGGGAACATCCCCCTGAGGTCGGGGAACAAACTGCTCCACGGGAGAAGATAACTCTCTGCTTAAGAAATTATAAATCTCTTAAAAGAAATTACACAAAAGAACATCTGAGGCTTTCCAAGTGCCCTCAAACACGTCACACCTTGAAGTCCAAAGCTGTGGCAAAACTTCCAGCCACTTCCAAACCTCTTACAAGGAAACAGTAACACTTAACCTTAATATTACAACTTAATTGTTTTAAAATTCAGATCCTGAACATTTAGTATTTTAAATATGCTAATAATCTACTAACAAAGTAGGCATTGCAAAATCACCCGTTCTGTTTTTAGATGCGAGTAAGTCAGGCAGATGAGCAATCTAATAATATTACTTAAAATATCTGTGTCAGAGCTAAAAATAAAATAGCAATTTATTTCTGTTGTCAGTTCAGAGCTTTGACTTTCAAGGTGCGCAGCAACACTCAGCTGCTTCTGATTTTTCAGAAGGGTAAAGCGGGAATATTCACCTGGAAAAGCAGATTTCTGCAGAAGCTCAGTTCAAACTTGGGCCAAAGGCCAGAAAGAAGCGCAGCATGTAAGTGCTCTGAATTAAGCCCACATCACGCAGAGATACCCAGGAGTTTGTCTATCACCTGCCTTCACTTCGTCCCCCCAGGAGGTCAAGGAGCAGAGGGGCTGCCCAGATGGCTGGGGACAGCGTGGGGAGATGGCGAGGGACAGCCGCGAGGGAGCTCAGAGCCCAGCAGACATCTCTGGGACAAAACCCGTCAGGAAACATCCCTTTTCTGAACACACTTTTTTGGTTTCTATTTACTCACAAGGCAGAGACTGTCTCCCCGTTTGTGAAAGAAACTGTGCCAAGTGCCAAAACCAAGTTAAATTTCGAGTTGTTGTTTTAAATAGCATCTAATTTGCGGTGACGACAGAGGTTTAATTGCTAGCCGGGTTCCACACGAAGCATTCACGCTTACCTAAAAATCCCTGCAGCACCCCCATAAGGATGCTCACATGCTTTTAAGTGCAATCCAGAGCTCAGGAGTAAAACCAGATCAGCCAGCAAAAACGTCTTCAACACCCATTAACATGCAACTCATGCCATTGGTGAGAAAATAGGACTATTTCTAAGGCTAAGTTTGAAGGTAAGAAGCCCAAACCTCTTCTGACTGGCAGAAGAATTGCCACTGAGCAAATTCCATCATGATACCTCATTCTGGAACACATTCCAGAAACCGAGACACCAGAATGACTGGACCCATCTAAAAAGACAGAAACAGACAATTCCCTCCTGAATTTTCAGAGTAAGAAGCAGAAGTGAAGGAAAAAATAAGCATTTAAAACCCAGTAATTTGTCCTCATCTTCACCAGCTGAGAGGTGCCTGACTCACACCAACAAAACCCATCTTCCCTTGAGCTCCTGCCTCAGAGCTGAGCCATGGGACTGCAACTCCTGCCTCAGCTCCCTTCGGCCTTTCAATCAAGATGTGCCCAAGTTCTCCAGAACTTCTGTCCCCACACAAGAGCTGTGCTGAGGCTGAAGCCACACTGAGGGGCAGCCAGGCAGTGGGATACTCCTGAGATACCTGGAAGATCTAGAAACGCCCTTAGGTACCGACCAGGAGTTCCAGCACAGGCGAAGAGAGACGGTGCAGGAACCTGATACATCACAGACCCACCCAGTGAGCATTCCAAACCTTTGAATATGTCAACAGACCAAATATCTAATGAAAAGTCAGAGGTTACATCAAAAAAATGAGATCCTTAAAAGCTGTGAAAAATCTCAGCCATACTCTGTTGATGGTCCAGAACAGAAGTCCTTGGGTTTTAAGATCATTTCCTGTTTACTTTCACAGCACTGCAGCCCAAAAAGCACATGCGATGGCAGCTCCACGGTTAAGAACTCTTAGATTCATAAAAGTACTTTTCTCAGTTCATCAACTTTTAAACACTACAGGAGGATTCTCCTTGAAAGACAGGTCCTCAGGATCTGCAGAACGTAATACTCTCTGGTTTCTGTACTGAAATTTAAAAACAGCTATTATATCAAGTCAGTATAGGAATAAAATTCTATACGAAAACATTTAAAGTACATTAGATTTTTGGTCAAGATGAAAGACTGAAAAAAACTCGAGCAATCTATTCTAATTGGGTTCCCATGGTAACTGTACAATTGGGTTTTTCAGTATAACATCCCAAAGGCCCAATGCACACTTGTAAAATATACTTCAAACAGCCTGAATTGTTTTTACATTACAGCACTCCCAGGAAGATCAATTACTATACATCCCCACCCTAACTATTAGTGGCAGGAGATGTTAACACTATTGGCCGTATTACCATAAGTCATGTAAAAACCACCACGTATCGCCATCGTTATATAAAACTAATTACACACTTCAGATTCATCAAACGTGTTCCCGGTAATAACCCAATACTAGTCTTGTCACAAGATCATGTTTACTGAATGGTAGAAATCAACCCCAAATATATGCCAAACCCGTTTGCTTCTCCTATTGATTTCAAGGATAAACAGAATCAATCGTTAATAATTACATTATAAGACGACCCATAGGGTTAATCATATTCTTAGAAACTAACTATGGAATCAGATAGAGCTGCACAAAAAGACGACTGAAAAGCATTCAAATCCATGCTATATATATCATATATATATATCACCAGTAACAAACCAAGGTGCAGCCACTAACTCATGGCATTGGCGAGAAGAAAATAGAACTATTGTTCTGTTTGGAAAAAACACAAGCGGTTATCACAAGTTTCTCTCAGATTAAGGACTTTGCCTTGTTGTGCCTCAATTTTACTTTCTGAACACATAACACTGCCTCAGCCTCAAGCTAAAAGGAGCTGATGATCCAGGCCCAGGAAGGATTCAANAAAAGAAAGAAAAACTGATTTTACTCCAGACACAATCTCACTTCTCAACCCACCATCCCAAAATCCTGGTATTCCATGGGCTGAAGTCAGCACAGGACCAAAGGTATTTCTGCTGTGCACAGGACCCCGGGGAAGGGATTTCCCTTTCCCCCTCCCAGCCCTTTCTAGGATGTTACATCCCACCGGATGGAACTGCAGTGGAGCACAGCGAAGGGAAAATGAAGTTGTGTGAGCTGTGTCTCCAGGACCTTGCTGGGTCTAAAAACGTACTGTCAACAGAGCCAGCCCAAAGCAAGCATGCCCATTTCACGTGTCTTCTTAGATGCTGTACCTTCCAGCTTGTGTTTCACATGCAAAAGAGAAAAATTCATCTTTTACCAGGGCCTGAAATATATTTGAGGTGTTTATTAAGAAGTTTAACTAGTTAACAGGCTTTCTGCATACCTGAACGTACAACCAACCAAAGATAATGTTATGTGTTTGCATTGTACTGACTGATGTAAAGCAGTCAGATAATTTAAATATTAGAAAATGATGATTATGCAGCAGCAACACTCGCAGGAGAGCACTTACTCTTGCTATCTGCTCACGCAGAGCTTCCTGCAGGGAGCTAAAGTTGTTCTTGGAGCATGTAGATGGCACAGTTTGCAAAACAAAGCAAACCTGACTTCCCGTGGGCTGTGCTGCCAATACATACTGCTGTACCACACGACCAATTCCATCAGTCTGCTCATAACACACCAAAAAGTGGCATTTGAATAATAATTAACACCTGAAAATGCAACCACCAGGTAAGACCAAACGCCCATCTCTTCAGTATCCCATCTTCAGCAGCATGTAGCTACTGAGCACCAGAAGAACAAGACGAGGCATTTAGTGGTTTTTACTAGTCCTCTTCATATCAACGGACTCCCCTCTTCTTTCTTGAGATGAAAGGTGACTCCTTCAGATATAAGAGTTCTAAATCACCTCCAGAACCTCCGCTGCGCTGAGGGGAATTTCAGCTGCATGTCCAGGTTTTACAAGTGTCTTGAAGAGATACCTGAAATGATTTATACCATTGAATTTGGGATGATATAAATTAAGATAGCATAGTCCTGATGGACATCGGGACAGGGTGCTTTTGCTCTGCTGATATAAAACGGTAAAAAAGGAAGCAACTTGAAAAAGGCTAAGCCAAAAGCATCAAAACAGTGACCTATTTCCAAAGAAAAATCTCAGTTTCCATGAAACTCCAAAGACACATAATAATTTTATTGACATTCAAATACACTTGACTTTTCAAACAGAGGTGTGGAGCATGCAAGTAGACCATCAGTTTTAAAACTGCCTTTTGTATATCTGGAAGATACTTCAGTACAGGTTTGGTCTGGTTTTACAGCTTGGTTGTTCCTCCAGCTGTACATTTAACTTAATGCTGGCCCAAAGGCACCAGTGCTGGGTGATAAATTTTATCTCCTGTAAGGCTAATGATAACACAGGATTATTTATTTTTTTCTTGCATCAGGAAGATTTTCCTCATTATCCCCTCAGATCAATCAGCACAACCGAAGCCCTTGCCAGCAGAGATCTGTAGAACGGCAACCTTCACCGCTACCAATGGGGCACAAAACTCAAGAATTACAAGTCTGCAGGAAGAACACCAACCCAGGACTTCTGCTTTTTAATTATGGCATTAATGAAGAATTTAAAGTTTGCAGAGCCAGGTAAGAGACACGCTGAAACCTGTCACCGCTTAAAAGATTTCAAGCCTTCTGAAATTAAAACTTTACCCTACACTTTCCCATTAGTTCCATTCTCCTCACCAGTCCAGATATCTTATGAACACTGGGTAAACTACAGAATTGCACAATCCGTCAATAAAGTAAGCGTATTTTGAACTACTGTCCATATGACTCAATTTGTCAGTAAAAACTGCCACCAGCGCTGCGCTTGCAGAAAAATGTCCATAAATGCATTATTGCGACTGGCAGATCGATGTCCATAATAAAAACAAATAGATTTAACAAGCGCTCGCTTTTACGAGCTGTGCCATTGGTGGGATGTGCATTCAGCTTCTCCCAACAACTTCTGGGAAGGGGCAATACGGACCAGGCTTGGCACTTGCCGACTTCACTCACGGTACAAACAGGAAATTATTCCAACGCAGGAAATCTTTAAAAGCGTCAGACCGAATACTAATGCCTTCAGGATGTATTTAGAAGTTTCACACGTTCAGAATTCAACATATTGTTCTGTGAAATATAAAACAGGAGATGTTAACAACTACCACAAGCAGTGAGGCTTTTTTTTTTTTTTGCCTCACTCTCTTTGCAGAAATTAAGTTTAATTTAGGTCAGCCATGTCCCAGGTGGAATAGCTCACCAGTCTTGGGGCTGATGTTTAACACCTCAATAAATCAGGACCTAGAATTTGTTCCCACAAAGCTCTTACAGCACCATCACCAGAATGACCATCACTGCTGAAACCATCTTTTGATCATCACGAGTTGGGATGTCACCCTTGGTATCAGAGGTGGAGGACAGGGCTGACAGGGGAATGATGGTTTAGAGCAGGAGTGGGTACAGCAGACAGCATACTGAGGTTTAATTCATAACCATCGGTTGTTCTCACCCCTCCAAAACCCTAATTGCATAGGAAAAGAATACTACAAGAACAGTCAGCCATGTCTTGGACACGTTCTCCTTTGGCTTTTTGCAGCACCGTTTCTTCTAACAGTTTTCCCTGTCACCAAAGTCAGTTTAAACAGAATTTCTTTAGTGCAGCCTTTCCATCTTATCCACTCTTCCTATAACAAACTTAATACTTTTTCTGCACAAGTCCTTAAATTAGCCATTCAAGGAAACCCCGATAACCTTCCCAAAGGGCATGAGCTCTCCTTCAGGCTACTATCCCTTTAGTGATGCCATTAACTGATTCTCTACATACATTAAGCATTAAACAGTGGTGACAAGTTAATTAGAGAGTTATCAAGAGATAAAGTAGTCACGGTAACACAAGTTGCAATAGAACTACAACAGTTTCCTATAGAGCTTCTGTTCAGTTGCTGGTGTAATTGGTGTAATTAACTTGTCATGGATCAGAATGCAGATAGGAATTGCTAAAGCCACCTTGCAAGCTCACATGGCTACATCTTTTCTCCCCCACCCCCCTGCCCAAGCCAGAGGCTTTTGGTGGAATTGTCCAGATTTGGCAGATTTCTGTCTGAAAATAAAGTAAACAAAACTTTTTACCTGGAAAAAAAACATGTCACAGACTGATGCTCACAACAAAACAAATAAGCAACCTGGCAAATTTCATATAACTTTATGTTTTTAGACAGATGTACCCTGCATTACATGGGTGGGTTTCTTGCCCCAGAGGCAGTAGTTTCACAACCATCACAGCAGTCAAACACACATTAAAGAACTTAGAAAATTAAACAAGCCAGAGAAAGGAGGGGGACCTGTTAAAAGTGGGCAAAAGCCATAACCCAAAATTAAAACCTGAAGAAATAACTTGGGTTTAAAGCAAGATATCCTGTGGCCATCTATGATTCTCTTCTGAGACAACAAGTGCAGTAGCCTAAAAACCAGAACCGGGTTATCCCATGTTCACTAACCTTCAG
Organism: Nycticryphes semicollaris; assembly: GCA_013400055.1. Classification (NCBI taxonomy): domain Eukaryota; kingdom Metazoa; phylum Chordata; class Aves; order Charadriiformes; family Rostratulidae; genus Nycticryphes; species Nycticryphes semicollaris. Next base: position 197,989 of record VXBJ01002639.1, on the reverse strand, counting down.
GTCTTGACACAAGGGACAGACATAAAGGCACAGTGGCTCTGCTCTCTTTGAGACCACATGGACAGCTTTGTGAAGAGGGGTGCCCACACACGGGCAGCAGAGTGGCTAGAGGACACTTTGGGCTCACCAGATATTCTGTGGTCTCCACAGGGCAGGCAGCATCATTATGTGCCCGGAGATCCCCTATCATGGCTCCACTTCAGCTGCATTTCCATGCAAGTGAGAGCAGACAAAAGGCCACAGAGGCAGGTCAGGGAGGGAGAGCTCCTACAGCACCAGTTTTGGTCCCCTGTGCATGAGGGAGACAGGCAGAGCTTGGAGGCCAAAACCTCCATCAGGTTCACAAGGGAACCCTGTCATCCAAACAGGACCCCCCCCCTCCAGAAGATGACACTTCGTCTTCTGTGCATGGGGAGCATAAGCCTGGACTCAAGAGTTATGCTGTGACAGTCATTTCTAAACTCAATGTTATGCCCCAGTTTATAATGGAAGGCTTTTCTACGTGAAACACTGTAGAGACTGCAGTGTCACCATTTAGTAAGAGCTCCATTTCACAAAGAAAGATACAACTCAGTAACAGGTTTATTTGGGAGGCAAGGGTAAAAAAATAAACCATACTTTACATTGACTGATTTTTAAAAGCCGTGTGAAGTTACAGCATCACACTTATTTTACAAACAGCAAGTTTAGCTTTTACACCAACAGCAAAAGGATGTCTGTTAATATTTATCTGGCATGCATAATTTCAGTGCAGTTTCATACTAATCCAAGCCAGCCACAGGCTGCTGGCAGAGGACAGGGTGCTACCACCCATTTACCCCTTGCACTGCTCCATTGGCAGCCCAATGGAAACCAGAGCAATTTTAAGAGAGCCTGGACTCCCAGAGAGGCCACCAAACTCCTTCCCCTGGGCAAGGGAATGGCTCAGCATAGATGGCAGGGGCAGGAGCAGTGCCCAGGGCAGCTCACTACCAGCTTAGGTTAAGCTTTACAATCAGCATTGCCCTGCAGGAACGGTTATACCAACACGTGGGCCTATCGCCTGCTCTGACAGCAAAGGCCTCAACACTAAAATAAAGTTATGTCCTCTAAGGCCTATGGGAATCATTCATTAGAGATACCGGGCAGCAAACAGGCCACCATCACTCAGCTGGCTGTAAGAATAATCATAGAATGGTTTGGGTTGGAAAGGACCATATAAACCATCTCATTCCAACCCCCTACCCTGGGCAGGGACACCTCCCACCAGACCAGGTTGCTCCAAGCCCCCTCCAACCTGGCCTTGAACCCCTCCAGGGATGGGGCAGCCACAGCTTCTCTGGGCAACCTGGGCCAGGCTCTCACCACCCTCACACCAAAGAACTTCTTCCCCACATCTCAGCTCCATCTCCCCTCTTTCAGTGTCAAACCCTTCCCCCTTGTCCTATGGCTCCCCTCCCTGATCAAGAGTCCCTCCCCAGCTTTCCTGGAGCCCCTTGAGGGACTGGAAGGGGCTCCAAAGTCTCCCTGAAGCCTTCTCCAGGCTAATGTATTATAACCCCAGGACAGACACAAGTGTGAAAAGGCTGTGACCGCTCACTGCTGCCCCATGGGACGCAGGAGGCCCCTGCCGCGGCCCTGGCATCAGGGGCTCCAGCCAGCCCGACCCTCCACGTGGCCCGCAGCCATCTTGCCCGCCCCCCCCCCCACCCCGGCCCAAGGCGGACGCGCTGCCCAGGCCAGGCCGGCGGAGGCCGCCCCCGAGCCCGCCCCGCTGGGCCACGGAGCCCCGCAGGCTCCCCGGCCCGTTCCGCGCACCTGCCCGCCAGGAGAAGGAGGGAGAGCGGCGGGGGAGAGGCCGCCACTGCCGTGTTCCCCCGGCGCCCACAGCGAACTCGGCGCCACCGAGAGGGGCCGGGCCTGTGGCGCTGCCAGGGCGGAGCCACCCACCCCCATGGCCCGGGAAGCGGTACCGGCCCCAGCTCCAGCCCCGGGCGGCGGTGCAGCCTATCGGGCCTGGGCCTTTCCCAGGGCCTCTTACCGGACTGTGCTCAGGGCTAGGCACGGAGGGGCTCCTTTTACCCCCCGCCCTGCTTATATGGCCGGGGGGAGGAGGTGCGGGTCGCCCCGTGTGATGCGGCCCAACTGAAAGCCAGGGCACCAGCTGTGGGTCATTCAGGTGGTCAGAAATAGGGATTTCTGGTAAATTCCGTGCCAAAAAGAGCGGTGAGGCAGGAGTACACAGTGCTGAGCCCCTGGATTCATCGGGCACAGCTGTGCCGTAAGGGGCTGAAACGTAGGTGGCTGCTGAAGCGTTTTGCTTCCTGTCTGGAAT
>VXBJ01002639.1:162333-195612 GCA_013400055.1 Nycticryphes semicollaris | reverse complement strand
TTTTTTTAAAATCTACCTAGGCTTGTCCTTTGTTCTGCTTGTGCTGTGTGGCAGGATGATAAGTAACAGGCAAAGACTGGCAGCATCCAGAAATCTGCCTTTTTCACTCATTTTTAAAGGGGTGAGGGTGGGGAGAGTGAATTGGCCTCAAGTTTGCAGAGAGGGAAGCAATATCACAAATAAAATTCCTAAAAGAGGAGACATGGAGGGGATCAGAGGATGTCAAATGCCAGAGGAAAGTGGAGTGTGGGATGAGGTTTCCAGGATGAAAGGTGCCAGTAAAGTTTGCAACAAGAAACCATTAACTTTCAAGCCAGAGAGTCTTTAGCTATCTGAATTTTAATCTGAGTTATATCAGCAAAAATTTTATTAGTCATATTGTATGACTCAGAAGCTATCACAAAACGGAGGAATCCACTTGGGAAAGGTCAGAACAATTTTCAAAAAGTTATTACAGAATTCTGGAAATCCTTCTCTTTTTTTTTCATAGGGAATGAACGCAGTAAATAAAATGGCATCGGCTTAGTGCCTGTGTGTTAAATCCGAGTCTAAAAAAATAATAAAATATGATCCAAAATGCAGAGATTTCTCCAATGCAATTGAAAATACCTTTGCAGTAGATGGAGTTGGTGGGAGCTGACAAAAAAGCAACTGCTCACGCTGGTGTGTGATGGTTTTAGAGGCAATATTTTTAACATGACACCTCCTTTACCCTTTTGCTTTCTGGGCCGTTAACCTTGAGTCTCTCAAGGAAATGTAAGCAAGGAATGTTTGCCACCCTGTTTTACTTTCTTTATGATCTACCCAGGCAAAGCATTGCCCAAAAGTCACTGTGGGGACTGTTCTTGGGTAGTAAAAACACCCAGAGCTTCCACACCACCCTGTGAATGGCAACCTGGAAACGCACCAAGCTTGGACAAGATCGAAGTGACCTGGGGATGTGTGTGATCTGTGAAGGGTGAGGTGCAATTAGTAGAAGTGGTTTAACAACGATGAGCCAAATTCAGATCTCATGATATGAATGGTTTATCAAGGGAGTTCCATTTAAAACAGCAAAGAAATGACAGTACAGTAAAGAAGAAAAGGCAGCAGGTACCCCATGTTTGATACAAGTTAGAACCAGTTACAGGCTTCTGGTTTGTGTTTTCTTTTTTAGGCATTTAGAGTTCATCTCCAAGACTTAGCTTTTCAGTACCCACTAGAGAACAAAGAATTCAGACTATTGTTTGGCTGTGTGATGCTGTGTGCTGACAAGAGAAACCCAAGCTTTTCAGTAGTTCCACTGAAGCCCGGATTAATAGACAAAAGGTGCTGCCATCGCGTGCCCCCCATACAAGTGCAGTGGCTTACGTGAAGATGGTCTCATCCCTAAATGAAAGATCTCTTCACATGAGTAAGCTCTGGGCTGGATGGAATACCCTAGANAATCCAGTGTAATGATGTGAATTAAAAGGAGGGCGGAGATTTCTGCAATAGGAGGTTGATCTGCTGCTTGGCAAAGAAAGCCCAAAGCAAACTGTGTTTCTAACCCAGCTGTTTGGAGAGGCAGTCTCCGCATTCTCCCTCCCCTAAACCATCAACTCTTCTTTTTCCCGTTTCAGTTGACAGAGTGTAAGATTTATTAATACCTCCCAAGTATTAGCGAACGTTAATGTACCATTTTTTAGCACTTTGGAAATTTCAGTCTGATGTTTTATCTCTTAAAAATGAATGTATTTTATTTTGAAAATACTGCAATGCCACATTAAAGGGAAACGATGCTTAAACCGGATGAAATCTTCTGTCTGTCCTGATATCCTTCTCTCAAAAGTAGCCAGTTCCTGAAACTTTACTATCAGTGGAAACCTCCCCAAAATAAGCATTAATCTTTTCTGACTCCTCTCCCAAGGTGATCTCCTTATTGCCTGAGGCATGAAAATTGATTAATATGATTGTAGTTTGGGTGGTAACAGGTTTGAATAGGGAATGTGGAATATTCGGAGTGTCTTAAACCCTGGCACCGTGGGTCTGGGTCGTGGGTGCGCAGGTTGTCTGGTTGCAGGATGTCTGGTTGTGCTGTTTCCAGCTTTATTGCGCTGTAACTCGGTGGAGTGACATATATATCTGTTAGTAAATGAGGGAAAAATGAGGTTAAAAACCCCTCCTGATGGGTTTTCACTCTGTCCTCACAATTATGAGCATTTTATTAAATCTCCCTTAACCCTTCTGCTGCCCAGATTTTCATCTGTGATGCTTTAAGTAAGCACCATTGTAATTTCAACCACTGAACTTCTGCATTTCCTCCTAATCTGTCCTTTAATGCCAAGAGCAAGGCTGAGGAGACTGATCCTAATTAGATAGTCAATGACATCAGTGTCAACAGAACACACATATATATTTATATACTCTTTTTCATGTATTTAGGCCTAGTCCGACTGAAGGACTTGGTATATCTTGTCCGACTTCTTTATTAAATTAACTTAGAGGGCCACTAGGTGTTAATTTTCCCCCTAAGAGTTTCCAGGATTCAGTTATGACATATCCAGTTGAATTCCCTAAAACTAAAGTTTATGGGGAAATTTTCATAATGCTGATACTTTAAGAAGATAAAAGTTTTCTAAAATATTTTGTGGGTTGTGCCCCATCTGTTTGGTTTTTTTTTTTTTTCTCCATTCAAGGCATTTTCTTCCAATTCTGTATTTGTTTTTAAGTCTGTTGCTTCCAAGACAGTGCTCAGGTATAGGGTGGTGTTTTCCTGGGACTGGAACATCTGCCTGCAGTTGAGTGCAAAATGCCCTTCCAGTGACAGCACCTGGATTTATTCATCATTGGATTTATTTATTCATTATTGGGTTTATTCATCCAAGTAAACTAAGGCTTAAACCAGTCCATGATCTTCGGGGTCAGGGAACGTAATGGGGCGGGGTGGAAAACCAAAAAAGGCAGTTTTTATTAAACGCCTTGGGATGTGAATTCACAAATATTTCAGCCTGGATTAAATTCCTTGTTAAGGACTAACCTCTGAAAGTGTCGACTTTCTGCAACATCTGCTGTGGAAGAGAGACTTGGGCACTGGAGCTGTAACTACCCTCTTGCTGGCTTGAGAGAGAAACAGATGGAGTCTCAGGGAAGATGTAGGACTGAAAATCACTGTGATTTGGACCTCACTTGTAGTTCTTTAATTTTCCCCCAGAGAAAATTGTCAGATCCGAGCATGGGCGTAATATATTTCTGCCTTCGTGTGCAATTCTGCCTCTTCGGAGCAGAATCTGGCCTCCATCACTTCCTATGCTCCTGTGACCTCTCCCCACCAGCCACCTCAGCTGTGGAGAAGTGCAGAATCAGAACCCTGTATGATTTCACTCCAACCCATAAAGAAGTCTTGCTTTGCACATTTATAATCACTATGAAAGAAAAAAAAAAAAAAAAAAAGGCTGAATGAAACCAGAAATTGTGATTTCCTGTGCCAAGAGGCTTGTGTTTTCTGAACAGAGGGGACGTGTCCTGCAAATTTAAATCTGGAAAGTTCACGTTGATGTAGAGCAAACTGTTTGATCTGGGCACGTTATGTGCTTTAACTGGCCCTGAAGGGGAGCGTGTGTTTGTGAAAAGCACTCCCGAATCGGGGTTCAAAATAGGTTTTTAATAACAGGAATGATGTCTTAGACCAGGCTTTTGTTTGCAGCACTTTAGGGGAGTTTGTGCACGTGTGTTAATTGGTGTGAATTATTCCANATGATGTGGGATGAGATCTAAGAGGTGGTTCTGGAGAAGTGTGAATTTCTAAGGCCCATTCTTCAGTCTGGGCAGGAGCAGTTTGGAGATTTGAAGGCCTGTTCATAGCGAAATGGGGAGACCTGTAAGAACCACTGGTGACGGCACCTCATTTCCAATGGGAGCTGAGATTATTAAAGAGCACTCCTACTTCAGTAAGGGGAGAGTATTTTCTTTGCATAAAAAATGGGAATGTTCTGGGTCTCTGCAGTTAATCTCCACAATTCTTGAAATCTGATGGAATTCAGATAAAAGATCCCTACGCTGTAAATTGCCATCGTCTTTGAAATAGTTTGTAAATCCCTGCTAATAAAATATAAAACACTCTCCAAGCCTGTGTGATTCCATGTGGAAGCAGGGACTCATCTCTATTCAGAAAAACAAAGAGTAGACTGGGAGTCCGGATATATGGAGCAGGAATACAACTGGTTCCTGCCTGGGAGAGGAAGGAAATTGGGTGGTTCGAGGTGTAGTTACTGGTAGGTTAAGAAAATGTATTTTAGTAGGGAAGCCATTTTCAGTGCTTATGAAGAAGCTTGGCATCGGGAGAAATACGATTTCCTGTAATCAAGGTGCTGGGAGTTGTTTGCCAGCCGCTAACGCCTTTAGGGAAATCTAGTAGCAATGGTGTAAATGAAAGGGATATTAGCAGAGATTGGCTTCATTTTCTTCAGGGCAAAAACCATAAAAAAGTTATGGTGTTTCATATGCCCTACTTCGGTGGGTTTAGTTATCTCCTGGCTGCTCTGTTCCAGAAGTTGCTGGGAAATGCTTTGAGTGTATGGGTGAAGCACACCAGTATAAATGTTACCTGTTGTGCTGCAGAGACATTTGTGTGGCAAAAGGGCTTGTAACAGGTAAATAAGAGGAACTTTTGGTCAATGAGGCCACTGATAAATCTCCGGTTAAATTAAGTGTGCCTGGAGTCCCATATTTAGTGGAGCTTTTGCAGCTATTGCCAAATTCCAGCAAGGCTCAAGCATTTCCAATAATTATTACAGCCAAATTTACAGCATATATTTTTTTCCTGTTGAGGTACTAAGCAGATTTGCAATAGAACACGTCCTTCAAGTGCTTGGCTTACTGTGGCCTGGTTAGAGACGTGCCCATCTTTGACATCATTGTAAATTATTCGAAAAATATACTTAATAATTATTTTCTAGCAAATGAAGGTGCCTCCTTGCATTCCATCCTATGCCATGGGCCGGTGGAGGTGCCAGGGATTGTCTCTGCCATTGCATTGGCATCACCCTGTAGGGGCAGGCTGGCTCCCAAATGAGCCTCTGTGTTTACTGGGAGGTGCTGGAAATTAAATTGGGCTAATTCCTTTTGGTCCCTCCAGCCAAGCTGCCTGTGCGTTTTGTAGAACCCCGTGTTGTCGTCCTAGAAATGAATCCACTGGAAGCTGGTACTAACCTGCCCCCTGCGTGGCTGGAAATGGATATGAGGATTGCTGTGGTGAAACGTGCGCTCAAATGCATCGGGAGCTTGAAACTATTTTTCAAACTGCCAAATAGATAATGTCAGAACATTTCTGAAATGGGATACTAACATCAAGATATACGGCACCAATCAGCTCACATCAGGCAAAGTACAGCCTGAAACTGGGGATGCAGGAGACTACTACAGAATTTCCATTTTCATTCCCTATGTCAACAGCTTTGTAACTTACCTACTAGATTGTTTTATGTTTTCCAGACATATTCTCAGTAGACTACAAACACTACATTCAGCTCAGCCTTCAGAACCCAAAGAATTAGATATGCTGTAGTTTATGAAATGGATGTTTATGAAAGTATCCTTTGTTTGAATTGCTCAAAAACCCAACATGAATTCAAACTTTGACAGCGTAAGCAGAAAATAAGAGGGCCATAGTGATCTCCCAAATGTAGCCTTAACTATTGAGGTTCTCATATTGAAAATGCAATTTTCTGTCTAGATGTTTATGAATGTCTTCAAATTCCCTTTCATAATAGCCCCTTTTTGACAGGCCTTTTTCAACTCTGAAATATGAGCAGAAAGGTTGCCGCGGAATGCAGTATATACCATTACGGGAGGTGCACCTCTGTCCCTCAAGCCAACAGCGCTCTTTTGGAAGTCAATGATGATATATGCATCCGTGGGAGGGTGCGGAGCCCGGGACCTGCTGCGGAGAAACAGGAGTCTTTTACCGAATCGGACCAAGTTCCGATGCTAAAATAGGGTGTGACACTTCAGGGAGCCCGGTGATATAACACCGCCTGAGTTCTGAATGGTTTTATAGACCAGCCTGGTGTCATCCTCAGAGAGCTGGCAAACCTCGTGGCAGAGCCGCCGAGGAGCAGTCAAAACTCTTAATACCATTTGCACATCGTCCTCCTGCTTTTATGAAAATGTGATGGCAGGTGGTTGTGTGCTCGGGCAGCTGTTAGGGTTTGAGAAACCCCCAACAATTTGTCAGCGTTCAGACAATTATTCTCTCACCCCATGACCTCTCCCCACCCGGGAAGGGGAAGGGAAGAGTTGAAATATAAGTAGATTTAATGGGATAAGACTAAATAATTAACATTAATCATATTAAGGAACCAATGCTGATCGCCCTACTGATATAAAATACTCAAGGACTATCCCCAGCCCATTCCATCCCAGGAAGCTGTGCACTCCCAGCAGGAACAGCCAGCCTGGGACATTTCAGGAGGAAGGGAAGGGCTCAGGGCTCTGGCACCGGGGCAAGGAGTTCTCAGGGTGGCAGCCATCAAGGGAGAGAGAGAGAGAGAGCTCCTTGGCAAACTTCCTGATTTATACTGGGTGTGAAGTGCATCAGAAGGAAGATGCTGAGACTCCCCCAGCAGCAGGGGCTCCTGAGAGCAAGGAGAACTCTGCAGGTGTCTGTGAGGTGAGGTAGTCACTGAGCAATGCTCATGCTTTGGTTTGGAGGACTCAAGCATATGAGCATCCTGGGTGCTGGGCAAAGCCCAGGGAGGCCATAGATAAGCAAAAAGTATCAGATGTGGATCATTTTGTCACTTTTCAGTGTTGTGAACCTGTGTATGTGGTAGATACTGTCTCTATAATGGACTGCAGAGAGATGGAAGAAATTGTTCTTTGTAGGAGAGGTAGAAAGGAGAATGATCTTCATTTTCGTTGTTGCCTATTGTCACGAAATGTTGGAGAAATTACCTGTTTCGGGGAAATACTGCTCTGAAGTTGCTGCAGAAGTGCTTGGTGTAAAGCTCTGATGCCATCCAGCATCAGTATGTTCTCCAGGAGAGCCGTTTGCCGCTGCAGCGTTATCAGTTGTGCTTCTGAGACTCTACCCCTGTCTGTTTCTCTGCTCCCCTGATCACTCTTTACTGCCTTCTTTTTCTTTGCTTTCTGTATTTTTTGATCATCTTTTTCTCCATCGTGATTTGGACAAGTTCCCAGTTGATAGTTGGTCCTGCTTGTAATCATGGTGTTGAGAAGGGAGCTAGAGATCAACATCTTCATTGTCCAGCCGCAGTGTTCAGTTTAGTGACAGTGAAATCTGCCTTTTGTTTTGTTTTGGAGTGAAAGGTTTTTTTCCTTTTAAGGCTCTATAACATAAATTGTCTCATGATAGTGTTAGGGCATACCCAGGGCCCTGTCCCTCACAGTGGTCTTGGGTCTGTCTGGGTTCAGCTCCCCACTCAAACAGCAGCCTAAGTAGAGAATATGTTAATTATAGAAATCTAAAAAGGCGGTTTTTAACCATAAAAATTGACTGTGGCCTGTTCTCAGAAGGTTCTGAGGACCAGCCTGGATAACGGGGGCTGTGATGGAGCAGGGCTGGGACGTCCCCTGGTTGGGATGTGCTGGACCTGGCTGGATGTCACGTATCGGGAAGTGACATCCCTCCAAAACACTCCTGAAACAGTAGTCCAGAAAAAAAAGAAAAAAAAAAAATCTGTTAAAAAATCCTTTGGGAGATGTGCAGATGGGATGGGGCTGCTCCCACCCGTACATCCGCAGAGGCAAATCTCCGCTCAGCTTTCAAACCCGCTTTAGTAAGACACATAGAAATCCTAAGTGACCCACAACAGGAGAACACAATAGCGCTCTTTGTGACATTAAGCACCTTCAGATGAAACAATTCGAGTTAACCTGCAGCAGATTGTAAGCAGGAGCAAGTCCCTGGAGGGGGGGTGTGGGGGGGTACAAATGCACACCCCGAAAAGGTCAGGCAGCTGCTGGAACCTCCGTGTGCTCCCGGTTCTGACAAAACCCAAGTGCAGGAGAAGGCAGCTCCAAAGCAAGCCCGAGGAGTGAGAAGGGAGCTGTGCTCCTCGAAAGAGAGGTAAGGTTTACATTTCTAATAACGCCATGAGCTACCGGGAATCAGACGGAGCCGAGGAACAACTGCTCCATCGCCCAGATTTGCAAATCTTGTTTATAAAAAAGTTGCTCAGAGTTGTTCTGCTTCTCAGGGTGCCTCCTTCCCAGCACTGCCACAAGATGCCTGGGTTTAGCTTTGAGTGGCCTTTGTGGGAGTGCAAGAGGCAAATCAGTGCAGTTTAACCCGACAGAATGGCTGAGTACTTTTAGGCTGAACTGGAACACGGAGTAGAGGTCATTTTGATTAGTATATTGTTTCCACACTGGATGAATACAAATGTTTCTCTTGAGTCTAAGGATATTTTTAATACTGCTTTTCAGATGTTGTTTTATTTTGTTTGAAACTCCAAATGCATTCTTCTCAGACTTTTAAAACTAGTTCTTTTAATTTTTATTTTTTTTAAGGGTATCCTGTCAGTTTTTAAATACAGTCTTTTCATGTTGCCAGTGAAAGGCTTTGATCTGCAGATGAGAGCTGGTGAGATGCAGTTTCCTCATTGCTCAACGTTGCCAAGAGTTTCCAGTGCGTCTGCAATCGAGCCCCTCAGAATCCTAAAACTGGGAAAATAAAGTTCCTGACAAGACTTTCCAAAGCAATTTTTTTTCCCTATGTCTATGAAACAGACACCTCAGATCAAGGCATCTGCGTTTTAGTAGTGTAAAAGTGAAGGGGAAACAAAGGAGCGGAGTTTGGTTAACAAGTTCTGTGTTGTATTTCTGTAGTAATAGCTGTGGACAAAAAGTAGTGTTCCTATTTCTGGGCACCACATCTTCATGTGTCAAGAGAAGAGCTCGCAACACAGAGGGGTTACGCAAATTGCCCCTGAAGTGCTCTTAAAAAATTTGAAAAGAACAATATACAGTGATGCTGTACAACCCTTAGGTGGTCCAGACTGGACTGGAGGAGGTCTCCAGGTCACCTCCTGTCCCCAGCGGGGCCAGCTCCGGGCTCAGACCTGGCTACTGGGGGCTTTCCCCCAGAGCTCTTGACACTTCCGAGGGTGGAGATGGCACAGCCTCCTTGGGAACTCATCCCTTGGCTTCTCCACCCTCCTGGGGAAGGCGTTTTCCTAAAAACCCAGTGCTTTGGGTGCCCTCTTTGCCGAAGCTCAGGAAACACACAGATCCCTTGAGGGGAAATGGCCTTTTTTTTGGTCAGTTCCTATCAAATTGCACAGTGGTTGCTTGGAATAGGTAGCCAAACATCATCCTCAAAAACACCGTATTTCTTTCAGACTGGGGCAAGCAATTCTTTTTAGTGTAACTTCTGCTTGAGTTCTACAACATATTGCAGGGAATAAGTAAATAAAACGCCATTGGTGCCATGGCATCAGCATACTAATTTACGGCCAGATCTGAAGCCTTTTCCCAAGGCAAAATACAATTAAAGCCAGGCAGAACTTGACCTGATTGAGGACTTCAGCATTTGATCTGTGAATTTTACTTTTCAGCATTTTTATTATTTTTGTACAGTAGTAAAAATATTTCTCCTGCTGGTGATTTTACATTGTGCTGGATATTGAATTCCTCGCCGTAAAGGCCTAACCTCTGGAAACCTAATCTTACAGAGCGTGCTATCTAAAGAACTTAATTCGTATTGGGATAACAAGTTTAAAAATATATATTTTTAAAGCACATCCATGACATTTTTGTTAACCTGGTTCTAATGGTGATCTAGCAGCAGCAGTAAGGGATGAAAAGGGAAGAACAGGCTGAGATCTAATCTGACCCAACTCATTGATTCCCTCCCTGACCTTGGGTAAGCCTTTTGACCCGCCTGCGCCTCAGTCAACTCAGCTGGAAAATTGGGTAAAGAGCGGAGCCTGTTAGAAAACCGTCTTCAATTCGAACAAAGAATTTCCCGGAGACCCAGAAAAAAAAAAAAAACCCAAAAAATCTGAGCGTAGTCATTTTGTACAGACATAATTGATTGCGGACCACGCAAGAATAACATCCTGAGCTGTGGGAGACCGTGGGTGACATCTCATTCATCCTGTGGTGGCTGGGTGGTCTCCGTGTCCACCACAGCTCGGGCACTTTTCATGTGTCCAGGGCTGGATTTTCACTTTCACAGCATTAGTCCATGTCTGCCTTTGGTAGGAATGTGGCTCAGATATTGAGTCTTAAGAAGAAGTAATTACTGTTGTGTGTTCGGTTCAGAATTACTGAACTAAGTTATCATGACCTAAAGTGGTATCACACGCTGCTACATCAATAAAACATAAAAATGAAATCAGGCCTCTACCCAGAATTACAGAATCATGGAATTAGAGAATTGCAGGGGTTGGAAGGGACCTCTGGAGATCATCTGATCCAAACCTCTGCCAGAGCAGATTGGATAGGAGGGCATCCAGGTGGGTTTTGAGTATCTCCAGAGAAGGAGACTCCACCAGCCCATTCACCCTGTGCTTTCCAACGTGGCCTCACTCTCCCAAGGCGGGCTTCATGCCATCAGTCCATAACGAGCCGTAATTACCAAGGTGAAGATTCAAGCTGCAATCCTGATGTTAAACCTTACACCTACGCCTGGAGGAGGATGGGTTTGGCCTGCAGGGCTGGCTATGTCCTGGGGTGTCCAACAAGCATGGGGTTGGTTTTGTCTGGGAGGGAGCCATCTTTCCTTCCAGCCAGCCAGCCCCCCAGGGGTGATGGGGAGAGGCTGGAGCCCGGTGGAGGAGAGGGGGTGAGGGCATTCCCATGACATGTGGATCACCAGGTGGAATTGGCAGCTGGCGCCCAGCCGCACGCCTGGGGCTCCTGACTCTCACAGATTTGGCACCGTTTGTCCTGGGCAAAGGCCAGCTTCTCTCACTGGTGCCAGCGTGTTGTAAACTCTCCTGGACTTGTACTAATCTATTCTCCGTGACCCGCGCTGGAAAAATGACCGTTTCCTTTTCCCAATTCCCACAGCTGCTATTTGTTTTTCCTCTCTTTTGCCTTCCCGAGAGTGAGGAAGGAGTTCAGGAATGCGGAGCACTGTTCAAACCTCAGACACTGAGTGGCATTTATCTGCAGCGCTCGTAGGTAAAAAGTGAAGGGGAAACAGCCACTTTCCCTCCCTTCTACGTGCATATTTCTAGACATTTTCAAATTAAATGAAAATCTTGATTTTGTTCTGAAATGTTAGCTGGCTTGATGGCAAGAGTAGGAGCGACGTAGAATTTCCAGTGGAAACCAGTAAATCCTGCTCTGCCAGTTAATTGGCTCTGTCATTATCCTCCCATGAAATACTCTAAGTTTTAACATTAATATTAGGTGCAAACACCTAAAAAAAGTCACTTCTACCACTCCAAATGAAATTACTATGTGGGAATGACATTTACACTGGAATAAAATCATCACTGTGCCTCATATAACATAATATATATATATATTTTGCATTAAGAAAAATCCCAGGCTCCACTCACTTTGAAAGTGTGGGCACAGGAAAACAAAATGAAATTTCACTTGAAAATATTCAATTTTCTGAATGGAATATTCTGAAAGCATATGTTTTGTTTCAAAGAACTAAATAGCAAGGAATTCTGAAAAGCAGTAGGGACAGATGTGGAAACAAAATGCAGCCAAGATTTGCAGAACGACACAAAATATTGCAGTCTTCAGAGGGTTTTGATGACCTGTAACGGGATGGCTTAACGTTGACTGCATTGGGGTGAAGAATTCACCCTCTTTTTTCCTTTTTCTCTTTTTTTTTTTTTTTTTCCAAAGAAGAGGGCTTGATAGACCTCCCTAACTGCATTTCTCTGTGACCCTTCTTAATCTGAATGAAGTGATTTTAAAATTTTTTCGGCACCCCATGTGCACGAAGATATATATATATATGTATATATGCACCCTGGAAAAATGAACAATAAACCCAATCACATCTTGGGAGAGATAAACTTGTTAAGAAAGATTAAAGGGAGATTTAACCAAGAGAGTTATTATCCACAGACATGCTTATATGCCTTCTTTTAACAAGTCTGGAAGTTTGGTGCCAAAATAGAAACTGGAAGCTGAGAAGGGGATCTAGGGCCACTGCTGTATATTCCTCTGGGCTTAGAAGACTAAGCAGAAGTACAGGAATTGCCCACAAATATTTGGTGGGGTTTATATCGAGAGCCTGAAATAGATGTGGACTTCTGGAACTAATGGGAAAGTAATTTTAAAAGAGCTGATTAAACTGGCTGCGATGCTGCTTTTTAGATTAATGGCCAAGGATGAGGAGCTGAATTTTTCTGACTTTTGATACACGTGTTCCTACTAGTAATGAGAATCTGATGCCAGGAATTAGCTGAATAGCAATGAGCGTGAGCAAAGGGGCTGGGGTTTGCCTGCAGCACGCTTGGGTACCCGCTCGCCGGTGGTGGGTGAAACCTCCTGCCCCGTCCTTTCCTCTGAGGTGGCACGTCCATGTGTGTGTGTCACCAGCAGTCCTCAAAGAGTTCTGAAAGCTCCTGTGTACTCGTATATCATCTATGCTTATCACTCCTGCGTTCCTTTTGCTTTTGGCCACATTTCCTCTCACCATGGAGGACCTTTGTTTGAGATTATTTTTCCCTAGATATATTAGGTTGGATTTTTTCCAAGTTAGATGTCACTTGTTGAGTAGGAGACTGCACATTCTGCTTTGAAATACCCTCTGATTGTTGAGGCCCTTGGCTTTGGCTATCGTAGAAAGAGCAGTCAGAGATGAAAAGTGCTATTAGGTCACCCAGCCCATCTCCCTGCCAATGCTCTCTGGATGGAGCCCGTTTCCAACAGGAGCCGCACCGATATCTTGGGCAGCTCTCTTTGGATCCGGGCTCGGTGTCTGCTCTCGCCAGCAGATAAGGTTCTCTTTCATGTCCGTGTGCCATCAGAAGAGGAAAACCCACCGCGCTGGTGGAATGACTCCACTGTTGTTACTGGGCGACCCTGCACAGTCTCAAAAGAGATTGCGTGTCTGGGCATCAAAGAGCGGCAACGGTGACGAGAGAGAGTCACGGGTTGTGCCCTCGGAGTAGAGTCCTCAGTCTGTTTGCAGCGAAGCACGGGAATAAAAAAAGTGTTTGAAATACAGAATGCATTTTTGGCATGATGCTTAAATATGGAACCATTTTGTGCAGAATGAAAGGCAGAAATGGAGTTATAAAGTGATCAAAGAATCCATATTTTGGGTTGAAAATGAATACAAACAGCCAAACTAAGGGGATAATCCTTTTCTCACTGAAGTTGGCGGCAAAGCTCCCTTTGATTTCCATAGGCATGGAAATTACAGGTGAAGAGAAAACCGGGGTTATTTGTAATTGTAATTGACTTAGTTTGCGATGACAAAGTTGCTGTGTGAGGGAAGGTGCGCATCCCAATTGTCTTCAATCTCATGCTGCCACTGGATCTAACTGTGACTACCTGTCAGTCTGTAATACATTTTTTTTTCCCTGCTGGGACACTTTGCTCTGCATGTTAACTGCCCTGCAACTGCGGTGGGGCCAGCCCTGCCTGATGTTCAATTAGATTAAAAACTGTGTATTTTAAAATTATTTTTAAAATACTTTTGTTGTTCTTTTTGACCTGTGGCTGGGTTTCTGTTTCTTTAAAAATACGGTGTGAGATTCATCACGGTAAGAGTGGCCCATTAAAAGCTGGAACAAAAGGGATATAGAGGAAGCAGGTACATCTTTTAGCATAACTCTAACCAAAAAAAAAGGAAAAAAAAGGAGAAAAAACAATGTAAATGCCCTAGTCTCTGTGTTTAGGTGAAACCTTCAGACTGACTGTCTTTCAGCTCAACTATATGAGGAGAGAATGGTGGCATAAAAGCATTTTTTCACAGAATCACAGAATCTTCATGGTTGGAAGGGACCTTTGAGATCATCGAGTCCAACCATAACAAAAAAAAACCCAACCCAAACCAAACCAAAAAGTCAGAAGTAATTAATTGATCATATGTTGTTTCTTTAGCAATTATGGGATATTCCCCTGTCAGTCTGCTCAAAATTTTTATCTCAGGAGGAACATGCAGCATATCAGCTCTTTTCAAGAGCAGATCATTTAGGTCCCTCTCCCCAGCCCTGGTCAGTCTTGGGGACCTGCAGCTCACTCTGACCAAGCCTTTCCAGAATGCTGTTTCAGGGATGCTGGATAACTCTGCAGATGGGAGACTTTTCCCATAATTAAACTCTGCACAAAATAAAGGGGAGATCTTCATCAGACTCTTTGTATTCATATAAAATCTGTTGCCATGGGAGCTGGTGCTGAACAGCAAGGTAGGCAAAACCAGGAACGTTAACGTTTGCCCTGTAGCCACTGGAGGGTCCCTTAAAATAAAGTCGCCTTTTATCTTTGCTTTCTGAATAAACATAAAACTAGATTTTTAGTGCAAAATCCTGATTTCAAGGTTATTGATGCCAGACTAAATTAATACAGCCTGTGCGATAGCATACAAAATCCCCAGCAAAGCCGGGGATACTCCTGTCTTTTGAAAGCTTGACATTTGTTTTTCATCATGAACTTAAAGGTCACCAGCTACAGATGAATCAGGGTACCTGCTTGAGTTTACATTTACATGCATTTTATTTTATTCCCCTGTGCGCTTTTTATGAGATCCATCACTGGAATAAAACTGTAGCTCTCTCTTATTATCCAGGGTTGATAATCTAGAAGAGTTATCAACCTGCTGCCTCCAAGAGCAGACGAGTTGTCTCTGGTGCGTTGCGGTGCGGCCGCAATTCCCTGTGACGGGCTCCAAGAAGTGCCTCTTTTCTTTACTCGACCCCGGCGTCACCACCTATTTCAGCTGTAAAAATGTTAAATGTTAAAAAGGGGTTCTCTGTCCCTAATCTGTAATTCTCCGTGTCCTGTCATCCCGCGCAATCCCTGAAATGACGGCAACGTTGCACCGTCAAAGTTATTGAGAAATGGTTTGTGTGTGCTGATGCTTGTTTAAATATCGGTTTCTTTCTGCAGATGAAGACGCAATTAATCAACACGTAGGTTTCGGAACTTCCAGGGATTCAAAATGCCTCATTCAGACTCACAATGAGTGTGTCCCGTGTCTTCCGCATATGAATTCTGGGTTTTGTTCAGACCAGCAAGTGACCTGTGTTGCTGCACAGATTATTTTTTTTTTTGAAACCAAATAACATTTTATATTTTTACCAAAATACCTGTGGAGCTGACAGAGCATGATGCATTCATTTTCCTTGATTTTGTAGTGAGGGAAAAGGCTAGCATGAATAATTCAAAAATAATGCTGAGACTGTTAAGATTTAGTACTGGAGAGGTCATCACAGTTGGGAGAATGAGCTAGGAGACTATTACTATTCCACGATCTTTGAATCTCAAGGTGACATCATTATTATTTCTCTATATCTATAATGTGGTGCTGCAACCAACTTATTGCAGTGTTTCTCATGTAGGGTAGAAAGATCAATTACATACAGACCTCAAAATGTGAACTATAAGCATAGTGTCCAATAAAACTGTCATTAACAGTCACCACAATTTTAACTGTATGCTTCCAGGTCAAGCTGTTTTAAAAACGATAACTGACATTGAAAGGTTGAATAAAGAGCACCCCTTCCAAAGGGAACAATTCTTTACCCAAATAAGTCTTCATTAACAAATAATGCTAATTCTGTTCTTCAGTTTACGAAAGCATTCGGCATTTTCCTCCTTGTTTATGGTGCACATATTCACAGGCAACCCTGGGGAAAAACCTAAAATCCAAAGTTTTCCACATGATCAGCATCAACAGCGGTATTGGGGAATGCAGAGAGAGCATTCCCCTGCAATTTGAATTAATTCATACCCGCCTTCGACCAGAAACTGAAAGATATTACCCAAATGGAAGTTTTATTTCGGTAGCGCTTCATGTGTTACTTTTAACTATTTCCTCACCTCTCCCCGTGCCGTTGAGTCACCAGCGAGCCCGTGGAAGCGTGCCCCATCCAAAATAAACAACTCGCTTAGGAACATGCAGAAGAAATGTATGCCAGGAAACAGCCGTTAGGACTTCAGAGGCGTCTCTCCATTGGGCGAGCGCTGCCTTGTGTATTTAATTAAACATCCATTTCCCTTGGAGAATATTCCTCAAGACTGTAACTCTTCCAATAAACACTTTTTCCCTACTTGTTTTGTTTTCTTTTTGTAATTTTCACACGAGTTGCAAAGATAAATAAGGCAGCTTTCACAAGGAAATTACAGAAGAAAGGGTTGCCTAGCCACCTGTTCCGAGTGCCAGGATGTTTTGATGTGAGGAGTGCTCAAATGTTTCTAAAAAATATGCTGTGACTCTCTGAGACGATGATTCCCTATTCTGTTTTGGAGGGAACAAGCTACTCTCCTCTTCTCTTACTTCTTTCCCATTTATTTTAATGGGATTCAGGCTTACAGCATCACGACAGCCCCTTACAGTGAGCTGTAAAATTATTAATATGACTAATATAAAATGATTGGTATGACATATGATTAATATGACAAGGAGCAAATAGATGAAAATATGTTAAAAATGAAGATTCTTTCTTATTTCTTTGCAAAGCTTTCTGGTGTGCGCCGCTGGAGGGAAGGGGCAGTGGGGCAGGACCGTGGACTCCAGCCCCGCTGAACCAGAAGATTAAGAGGAGATTGGTCAGAGGAATCCAAGTGACACAGGCTGGTAGAGACATGATCCTGCGGCAGGAAAAATAAAACAACGGTGAGACAATGTCTCTCTAATGACTGCAGGAAAATTAGAAAGAGGGCAGCGCGGTAGATTCCTAGGTATAGCTTTTTTTGCTGTGGAACATTTATTTTCATTTTTGACATTTGGAGAAAAGCCACAGGACTAGAGCTCCAGTTTGCCCTCATTATGTAGCCATGACCCCTGTCATTTTTTTGGTGGCCCGTTGGACACCATGATGTTCAGCTTCCGCAGTGAGCGTGGTCCAGAGGCGGCAGTGATGGACCAACTGGTCTCATCATCTACCCTGATGTTCCATTTGGGAGCATTGGGAGACCTGAGCATCATCACTAACAGCAGTGGTCTTCCTCTCAGATGCCTAGAATTGGAGAAACAATTGGAGATGAGAGGAAGAAATAGGTTTTGTGGCAAAAGTATTGAGAACCCTGGAGATTTATGCCTCCTCCTGTCTTTATCACAGAGTTTCTTGTCTTGGGGGCACCAAGGCGGCAGCTGCATTTACTGTTTGGTTTATGTGCAGATGCTGTAGTGGTGAAGCTACAGAATTAGTTGTATCATCCCAACAGCCAGCAGCAGCAAAGGCAGCGAGGACAGTCCTACAGCTGAAGATGGTACAGGGAGTCAGTTCCAATAGTTTATCTGCACTCACTTGTCCAAACTTAAAGCTCCTCTAATTTGTGATACAAGGAGTCTGGGAAAAGATTTGCTGCCCGTTTTCCCTATGAGATGACCCGAGGATTTCATTTGGAGCGTACCTGGCCCTGGCGCAGTGCTAGGTTTTACTTGGAAAGGCAATCTGGCTAGAGGTGATCTCGCTGGAAATTTAAAAAGCATAATAATATTTCAAGAATAATGAAATATTGTTGACAATAATGGCACTTTTGCAGAAGCAAGTAGGGAGGAAATCATCTTTCTGCCAAAGAGTTTGGATTTCATAATGTGTTTTGAAATGAGACTGCAGTCCTTTCGGAAGAGGAAAAGCACCGGTGCCTGAGCCCCCAGACCAACCCCAAACAAACACTAAAGCAAGCTTGTTGAAGGGGTTCCTTGTTCATCACAGTCCAAACTAGAAGTTCCATCAATTAATAATGGATTCAGTTAAAAGTGTTGAAAAACTACAATAATGAGAAAAAAAATCCTTTGGCATATTGAGTTACTTTTCACATGAAAGATGTTCTGTGGCCAGTGCCTGGTGAAGGGTGTTACCCCGTCATTCAACCAGGAGAGGAGAAAAGGGTGGCAAAAAACAAACAAACAAAAAAAGCTAAAGAGAGTCATTAAACCTGTTTATCATTAAATAAAATGTACAAGCTTGTTCATAACGCAGGAATGCAAAGTGTACCGTTAAAGGAAATGTAAACGTAACTGCAACTATTTCATTTCATGTGAGGTTTATGTTAGCTCTCCTATTAAATTTAATGGGTTGCCTCATGAGAAGCAGCTCATTAATATGAATATGAAGAGCACGTTTCAACCTGCAAACTAAATAACACAAAGACGTGTGATGTTTGTTTTCCTATGGTAGATCCTTGCTTTTTTTTTGAAAATATGAACTAATGCGGTAGAAATAGCTGGAGTCTGGGGATCAGGCGCCGAAGTGGGAGTCGGGGGGCAGTGATTCTCATCCGACTCCGTGCCATTCACTTCTGGTGTGAACCTCAGCAAATCAATTAACGGCTGTTTGCTTTGCATACTGAATTGGGTTAAATCAACAAACAGTGTAATGCGTTGCTCATTGTGAGGCCAAATAACTGTAAATAATTATACGGGCTTAGATGATCGTCGTGGGCTGCCTGGAGTGATGGGCAGTGCTGGCTGGAGTGGGGCTCCAGGGTCTGTGTTGGGGAAGGTGGGCAGCATCCTCGACATGCCAGAGAGGATTTCCTGCTGGAAATGCTTCACTCACTGGTGCTGTTATTATTGGTTATGACTCCGGAGCGAGCATGGCCGTAGCAGTTGGGTTTGGTGATGTGTCTGCCCATGGACAGGAGAAAAAGGGACATCCTCAGGTCCTCACTTGCCTTCAGGGCGACGGACAAAAGAGACTTCCATGGGCAAAGAGTTTGTGTGGCTTTAGTTGCTGTGTTTTCAGGCAGTTGCTACATGAAAAAAAAAAAAAAAGGTAAATGAGCAAAACCCCCTTAAAAATGAAATTGAAAAATTAGACAGTAAATAGCCAGGAAGGACCATATTTATGGCCCTCAGAGGAACTTTAACTTGCCTGCGTTTATCAAATTAGGGTTAATTTTCCAGAAGACAGAGTCCCTTTTGTGGTTTCACTCTCTGGCCACAAAACTAACACTCACCTGTGAATTGCAGGCATTGTTGGAAGGGCTAGTGCCTCCAGTAACTTGAATTTTATTTGTTTATTTGTTGCTTATTCATCAGCAAAAATTCCTTAAATTCTTAAGTAGGTATAAGGACTGTCTTAAAGCCTTCTGGTGAAGTTTATAACTGGGGTTTTTTGAAGCATGGGATACATAAATACAACAGTTACAATAAATGTTATAACTAAAAACTGCCAGAAATTCAGGCCTTGATCCTGTCGTGGGATACGATCAATTATTTCAATCAGTTCAGTAGCCCAGGCTGGTTCCTCCTACATGAGCCTTCCAGGACGATTGTCTACCCCTGAGACGTCCCTCTCTGTGGCTGGAGGGACCTCAGCTGCTGGTGACACACGTGCTATTGAGGTCAGTGCCATTGAGGTCTGCCCATGTGTTGGAGAACACTTACAAGCAGCCTGAGGGAAAAAAACCCCACAACAAAACCACAAAAACTAGGGTTTTTTTTTCGTAATTTCAAAAGTTCTCATTTTATTGTAATCACAAAAAGCTGGAGGAATAGATTCATTTGTGTAAAACTCTTATGACAAAACATTTTTTGATCATTCTTGCTGGAATTATTCGTAGTGGGGGTTTCTTTTCCTGGCCTTAAGTGTTACGAGCTGCGTCTGGTCTTGTGGGTCTGACGAAGTGGGAGCTGCTCTTAATACTGGAAATCCCAAAAGCCGATTTGGCTGAGAATTTGAGCTTTTTCCTGTTTGTTTTACATTGTGAAGGACCTTCCACCCCGGTGGGAGCGGTGGAGGTCTGTGATGAATTCATTCTCACCCCTGCTTCAGGCCCAGCATGGAGCTGAGATGCCAGGAGGAGCCCTGGAACCAAACTGTGACCCACCAACACATCAGCTGCAGTTCCTTGGGAGGTGCTGGTTTCCACGGGGATGGAAGGATGCTCCACTGATTTAACACCAGAGGCAATAAACCTGTGTAATCACAAATAGGCAGGAGCCATCATTGCACCTCTTTTAGTCTTCTCTGTGCGTTATGAGGGGTGGGAGCGTTTGGGGGGGTAGAGTAACTGCAGTGCTTTCCTCACCATGTCGGGAGCACGGTGTCCAAAGGACAAGTGGTGGAAAAGCCTTGCCTTGATGTGTGGTAGCATTGGGATGGATCGCAATAAAGGCCAAAATTAAAAATTTCATGATAAAAATAATCAAGTTCATTACAGGGTCCATAAAATTTATAATAATAATTAAAAGTTTTGGAAGGGACTCATAAAAATTACTTAGAAAGACCAGTAAGACCTGCACTCTAATCCTTAACTTGTTCAAGGAAACAGAGTTAAGCATTCTACTTTTTTTTGTGTTGTTTTGTTACATTTTTGTGCCATTGCGCATACTCTGGAGACCCCTTTATTTCAAATTTAAAATAGTCTATGAAAATCTGTATTGACGTAATAGCTTATTAGGCTACAAGCAAAATATTCCCAGAACTAATTTTTAATTAATATAGTTCACTGAAAACTTATAAAAGATTCATACATAATATGATAAAAGAAATAAACATCCTCAATACCATGTCAAGTTTCTTTTCTTTGTAAAACATTGTTTTTCCCTTTCTGCTACCGGCACCAGGAAAGCTACTCTTAGAAAATTGACTTGCGCTTGTCTTTGGCAACTCTGTCAGATGTGATATTTTCTGATACATAAAATGGTGCTTATTAATTCAGAAGCAAATTCTGTCACCTTTTCTTACTCTGGGTACTGCCTTTCGTAAACAGCTCTGCATGTTTAATCCAGACTTCTCTTGGAGTTCGCCACCATCCCTCCAATGGGCTGCTCCAGAGCTGATGGAGGCCACTGAAAGTCATCATGACCTACATGAGTTTTAAATCAGTCATAAGGTAATTAAAAGTGGCAAGATTTGATGAGAATTCATCTCGCTCATCCTTCTGCAATCTCATCAAAGTGAGGTATCAAACGAGCCCAAGCTCGTTGCAGTAAGTTCCCTCTGTGGGCAGTGAGGAGATGTTGGCACCTCCAGAGATATCTTTTGGCCAGGTTTCTGGAAGAGGAAGGTGCACAACATGATCACTGAACAGGAAAACTTTGCTAAAGTGCCTTAAAATTGGTGTCCTCTTGGAGGGGTGACAAGTTGGTCCCATCCACAGGGTCTAACCCTGCAGATCTTCACAACCAGGACTCTTCCCAGGGGCCCAGGGAGAAAAGTGAAGGTCTGTCTCGAGCCTTTGCAGCAAGGATGACCTTCTGTGACCTGCTTGGCACAAAATACTTGGATTTTGCCCTAAGAAAAGCAGCTGTTCGATGGATAGTATGAGATATTGATGGTATAACAAGCTGAGAGATTTGGGGTTGTTCAGCCTGGAGAAGAGAAGGATCCAGGGAGACCTTAGAGCCCCTTCCAGTCCCTCAAGGGGACTACAGGAGAGATGAGGAGAGACTCTTCATCAGGGAGGGGAGCAATAGAGTGAGGGGTAATGGTGTTACATTGAAAGAGGGGAGATGGAGCTGAGATGTGGGGAAGAACTTGTTTGGTGTGAGGGTTGTGAGAGCCTGGCCCAGGTTGCCCCGAGAAGCTGTGGCTGCCCCATCCCTGGAGGGGTTCAAGGCCAGGTTGGAGGGGGCTTGGAGCAACGTGGTCTGGTGGGAGGTGTCCCTGCCCAGGGCAGGGGGTGGGACTTAGGGGGCTTTAGGGTCCCTTCCCACCCAAATCATTCTATGATTCTATGATTGTATGTTGTGCCGCTCTGAGAAGCCCTTTCCTCTTCACTCTCTTCCTTCCCTCTCTGGACATAAATCCTGTGTGTCATTTTGGGTTGAGTTCTCTTTATTTCAGAGTGAGTCCCATTTACATCCGAGGTTTCCACCACAGAATTTCACGCGAAAGTCAGGCTGGGAAAGCTGGATAAGAAAACCTGGGGCCTCCTGGGTGTGACCGGCCATGGCTGAGGCATTCAGTAATAGGGTGGAGGCTTTACTGCTTCATCCTTCCTCGTTTTGGCAAAGGCTAGGGGAGGAATTGAACTGGAAGGCTGACAACCTGAACTCACATTTCCTGCGCCGTTATTCCTGGTAGCCGCCGGACTCTCTGCGATAGCCCCAGGCAAAGGCTGTGTCACGTTTCTCCTCAAGCCGTGACGGTTCAACGTGCTGGTGTTTCTGCAGCTGCAAACTCTGCTGCTGTCGCTCGAAGAAAAGTCATCCAAATTCTGACTGAAGGTGTACTCCCAGACTTTAGCAAGGAGAAACTCTGCCTCTGAAAAACTATGGGAAGACCCAGATCATTAAAAATGACTTGGTGGACACTTGTAAATGGGTGTTTAAAATATTATGTGTCTACTGTAACCCTGTACCAGTGTCCTGTTCCTCGCCTGAACAGCAATGTGACAGTGTTGGCCATCTCTTGGAAGATCTTTCCTAATAGATCCAATTTAGTATCTCAGAGTCAGGATAACACTATGTACTTAATAGGATTTAGTCCTGTGTGTTCGTGATACCCGTAGCTCCTGTGCAGCTTTAATGTACTCAGCATTTTTCAGGGTTAGGCCTGAAGGGCTCGATCCAAAACCATTTAAAATCAATAGGTGTTTTCCTTTGACTTCAGTAGGCTCTGGTTCAGGCTCTAAATATCAGTCAATACTTTCTAGTCTGAGTTCAGAAACATATTTTAAAATCAGATTTCCAAAACTCCTATTACTTACTATGCACCGTGTAACTTCTTGAACTCTGTGTGTAGATTTGAATAGGGAAATACTAACCAAAACAATAATGATATTATTAGTTGAAGTTTTAGCTTTTAAATTCAATAAAAAGTACCACTGGGTATTCTTTAATGTTTTAGAAGAGGAATGATTAATTTAAGGTTCAGGTGCAAGACAAGGTCAGGAAAGAATTGTTACTGTATACACTGAGCATTTCAAGATGAATTTGTAGTTTGAAGTATCATTTTATGATGCATTTTCTGTTTTGTTATCAGGGGAAGTATGATGGGTGACATACGAGTGATCACAGTGTTTTGGTGCAATGTTCTGTGATGGGCTTTTCATAAAAATTAGCTGACAATGTCAAGAGTATACAAGTAAATTTATAGCTTTCATACTGGACTGCCATTCCCAGAGCTATTTCCAATCACTTGGGCTTTTTATTAAGTTTATTGTTCTTTTATTGTTCAGTGGAGTGTAAGGAGCGAGATTACAAATAAATGTAAGTAGCAGTGGGTATGAAGTCAAGCTTGCAGAATTAGGGAAGACGCGAGCGGAGGAAAGCAGAAATTAATTTGAATCATTGGCGAGATGAGAGACCACGTCCTGACATCTCTTGTCAGACGCCCGTTCGGGGGCTGACATCCCGCTCCTGCCAAAGTTACGGCAAAAAAGGCTGAAAACAAAGTGTCAGTCCTTCTTCCAAAGCACTGACCACGTCTTTCTTTTCCTTTCTTGCTTGTTTCTGTTGCCCGCTTCACTCCGCTGCCTTCCTCCTCCTTACTCCGGCGCTTGTTTGCAGCACTGCAGCACCAACAAGTGAAGGGCCATGAAGTTTCTCATTTTAGCGTCATTCTCATAATACCTCCGGCATGAAACCTGCGGCATTTATTTCCCTCTCCTTTTTCTCCCCTCAAAGAGTGAATACTTTATCATTTTGGTTAATATCCTGACCAGCAGAGCAGAAAATCAGACTCATAGCTTTTAATGACACGTTTTCGACTGCAAGTTAGTCAAAAAAAAAATCATTTTTATGTGGCTCTTCAATACTTATACAGACTTCTAGAAACATAATTAAAATTTGTGTTCCTTCTTTGTTATTACTGCTACGGACTCCACTTAAACTGGATGCTGTTTGTCTGGGCAATCAGACAATAGCTGGAATCCAAAAGCAAATCGATTTGCTGTGTGGCTTGTGCTATTACTTAAGTTATAAATAAAATGATTTTTCCCAGATGGCTCCCCGATGGCCCTGCGCTCTTCCCGGTACCGGCTACAGCTTTTCATCCCTGCTGCAACTCCTTCCTGCATTCATTCCCCGCCAGCCACTTGCACCTCCATCCTCCCCTCGGCACTTCTCTTGCTCCAGTCTTCCCCCAGACAGAATCACAGAATGCTATGGGGTTGGAAGGGACCTCCAGAGGTCATCCAGTCCAACCTTCTGCCAGAGCAGGTCCACCCAGAGCAGGTCCTACAGGAACGTGTCCAGGTGGGTTGTGAACATCTCCAGAGACGGAGACTCCACCACCTCTCTGGGCAGCCTCTGCCAGGGCTCTGCCACCCTCACAGGAAAGAAGTTTCTTCTCATGTTTAGATGGAACTTTCCCTGTTCTGGTTTGTGCCCATTTCCTCTTGAACTGTCACTGGACACCACTGAAAAAAGACTGTTCCCATCCTCCTGACACCCACCCTTTAGGTATTTATAGGCATTGATAGATCCCCCCTCAGTATTCTCTTCTCCAGACCCAGGTCCCTCAGCCTCTCCTTATCAAAGAGGTGTTCTAGTCCCCTCATCATCTCTATAGCCTTGAGATGGGTGGGGAGAAGATCATGAGGACCCTAGAGTGGCTGTGGGGCCACTCTGGAGGCCACCCAGTGCTGGAGGATCTTCAAAAGCCACTCTCCTGGTTTAGCTGTGGCCTTGCAGCTTTGGAGCTCTAGTATCAAACTCCAGTGAAATGGCATTTTGGTTGAAATGGGAAGGATGCCCAAGGTTTTACATCCTGGCCTGAGGGCAATGCCAAGTTTTCCGCTTTATGAAGATCCCTGTGGTGGGAGGTTCTTGGTTGGGGGTGGGCCGGGACCTTTCTGTTGGGTCTGTGGGTGCCAGCCCTTATCCCGCCCGGTGCTTCTCTTAGGAATAAACCTGTTGAAGCCGATGGGGCTGGGTGCTGGTGAAGAATTAAGTGACATTTCAGGTGGCAAGTTGGTCTCCTAATTAATTTTTCTCGTGCAAACATTTTGAAACAGAAAGGCAAACTTTTCTTGAGGTTGCATATTTACTTCACAGGCAAGTTTTCCTTCCAAAAATGTGGGCAGGGCACCGTTGGCAGCTATAAATATACATCTGATAGCATATTACATACACTGACCCATGCTTTGTTTTCATTTTGCCGTTTCAAGATGACTAAAATCATTAATCTTACATGCTATATTTTTGGCTTTGTTTTTTTTTTTTTTTTTAGAAACTGGGAAGATGTAACCAGTAAACACACATTTGTACCAGAAGGAAAACAATTATGATGAAAACAAGTATATTGGAAAATTGTGGGACTAAAACTAAGTATTTTTCCATGAACACAATAGAACTATATTGAGAATTACAGGCAAAAAAAAAAAAATCAATAAAAAGTAGTATATATAATAGCTATGGAGTTCAAGCAAAGTGCATTCATTCCCTAGTCCCTGGGAGGACCCCTGATATATACGTGCAAAACTTAATGAAAATCAGACTTTGTTGTGTCATCAAAAACAGCAAAGGATTTGGCTGAGTTTTTCCCTACGTTTTGGCTACTCCTTACTCCATAAATATAGCACCTATTTAAAGGACCGAGCCTTGTTCTTATTAAAGTGGGTTGCGAACCTCAGGCAAACTTCATCAGAGGTTTGGGGGCCCCCATCCTTGCTTGGGCCCTGGAGGAGTGCTCAGTGGGGGGTGCTGAGAGGGTCCCACGTGGGGCTGCAGGTTTGCTCGGGGTGGTCAGACACGAGGATGGCCCCTTGTCTCCACTGGTGTGATCCTGGGGTGTAAAAATAATGGCTTGTGTCTTCTGGGCAAGTTGGTTTCCAACCACGTTTGTGGTTCTCATTTCTACATACATTTGCACCAGCCCAGTGTGTTTTATAACAATGTCTATGGTTGGATTTAGGGTATAGAGGCTTTTTTGTTTACTTATTTTTTGGTTTTAAATGCAGGAGAATGGCCTGCTGTAATTCCACACAACGTTGGGCCATGCACAGGTACCTCCTGATCCAATCCTGATCCAAGACATTGGTGGATATTCTTGTGCGAAGCTCCTGGGGGCTGTCAGGTCAGGTCAGTCCCTCCTCACCCACCGCTTCTCTATCCCACCCAGCGTCACATAGGGCTGGGTCCCACCTCCCTCTGTGGTTGCCGGGGTCCTTCACAAGGTCTGGCCTCCTCCAGCTTACTCAGATACACGAGATTACCTGAAGTCAAGAGAAAACAGTGCAGGGTTTTACTAAAAAGTTGACACGTGACTTGCTGCAAAAACAGAGTTATACTGGGCCTCAGTCATCCAGGAAATACTAATTAAGAAAATTCTAGTTGGAGAATAACTTTAACACCTCCATTTAATATTTTTTCTTTATATTATGCGATTACAGTAGTACTGTATTTTATAAGCATCCCAAATATTTTTTCTTCCCATGGAAATTTCACCTTCACTCTTTCTGTCATCCTGCTGACACTGAATGACTTACAATCTAATAATTTTTAGTAGAGGCAAAGAAAACATAACACTGAGAACATTCGTAATCAGTTAAGTTTAAACTGCAGGACCCCAAACCTAGGCTGGTTGCAGACAATGAGAGCATTTCTGGTTGTTTCCACGGGTTTCGTAAACTTTTTTTTGTGAAGGAGGCCCTTCAGGAGCGACACAATTAGGACTCCATCCATCTGAGCTTCTGCTTTGCTTCACTTTAAACATAAAAAAAATTAAAAAAAAAAAGAGGCAAATTGTTTTTATTTTGCTCATTGGAAGAATACGGGGAAGGATGAGAATGGAGACATCCATTCTGGCTCCCAGCCAGCCCAGCTTGGCCAAGAGGCGAGTTTCCTATAATTTCAAGATACGCTACGAAAAAGAAAAACCCATTGTTGTTCCAGCCTTTATTTGATTGTTTGCAGCTTAAAAAAAAAAAAAAAAAAGGAAGAAAAAGGCAGCGAGCTATAACTTTTTAAATTAGTTTAAAAAATAATTCCTAGAACTTTCTTTCCCAGAAGATAGGCTGGCTCCTCGCTGCACTCAGTCATTACGCACCCAGCCCCGATACAATGGCTGGCTCCGGGGCAGCAACCTTAACATGCAGTTTTGCAACTCCTTCTCGGATGAGTAATCTTTCCTTCTGGCCCACTCACATGAGTGAGGGATGCTTGAGTAAGAAATGGTGGAAGGGTCTGGCACCCTGACAGCAGCGGAGGAATGAATTGAGCAACGGCTTTTCAAACCCACTGTCAGCACCTCCACAAACTTGGCGTGAGTTTCCTTCACGGGGGTTTCAGGGCATTGGCACAGCGATGACCCTGGGCTCAGTAGGCAACTAGTCAGTGCCTTTCATTTTGTGCTAACACTGTCCTTCAGAAAAAAAAAGAAAAAAAAAAAAGCAAAAAAAAAGCCAAATTAACTGTATTAGCATATTTAAAAAATTTATCAAACTTGTAGAGGCAAAATATAAACAGGCTGATGGATGGGGTTGGTGAGGAGCAAGGTGCACCTTGCTAAATGTGCCTGATATTTAAAGCTTGGATTATCAAGCATCAGGATATTAGTCTAAACTTGCAAATCTTATAGTTGGATTGGGGGTGTGTGTGTGTGTGTGTTATATATCTGTGAGTTCTTCCTGAGTGCACTTTTCAGCTTCTGATAATATTTATAAATGAAGAGTATGCATATACGTATTTTCACCTTTCTGGAATCTTTCATGGGAATTAGTTAGTGAGGCTGAACCTCAGGGGACAGCTTTATTTTGTTAAACCTCTAACACATTTTGTTTCATGTGGAGTCTTTGGGAGCTCTAATACGGTTTGGGTGGGTAACGTTTCCATACATTACTGCTCCATTCATAATCCATTACTTGGATAATTCCTCATTTGTGAGACCTGGAGAAATTACGGTATTCACAAGCATTTTTTGAATATTTATATAATGTCATAGCAGGGCTTAGGATATCAGTTGGCTGGAGACAAAGGCAGGATCCTCAGTTATTCTCATACTTAAGTGCCAGTTTGATTCCTTGGCAAAAATGTAAATTGCAAAGAATTATTGAACAAGGGGATTACATTGTAAAGCAGTTATTCCAACAGCTGCTGCCCGTAAGAGGGGATCTGAATTGTATGGGAAGGTAATGTGACAGTGCAGAACGACGTTGCAAAGCTGAGAATATCGGCACGGTTAAAAAGACAAACGTCCACCGTGTGCTGTGCGGAGCCGGAGGTGTCCCCACAGCCAGGAGGATGGTGGGGTCCCCGAGCTGGAAGCTGCTCCCACAGAGCAGGAGATAATAGTTTGGCGTTTTTAAGGAGAGCTCATGTTGAGCAGCATTTCTGGCCTCCTCCGCAGACGCAGGCTCCAGTGGTCCAGACACGACATTCCTGGAATTTCTCCCTGTGCTGTTATCCACATCGCTCCCAGTGTTCCCACTGCCGGGTCTGGCTGGGGAAGTTAATCTTCGATCCTACTTAAAGTCTTTATTTTCTGGTGCAAAAGGCTGCTGCCTTCCATCGCCTGAGGACATCCAAGTGTCACTGGCAGGTGAGCGGCTCCTCGGGTGGATCCTAGGATTATTCCCTAGGAAAGGTTAACCGTGCTTGGCCACAGGCAGATGAGGTTATCGGGGAGGGGGGAAGCAGCTCCCGCTGAGCCAGCTCCACACCAGTTCAAACCAGGGAGTGCTCAAGGAAGGAGCAAGCGGTTGGCAGGGAGCGCCTGGGCAAGGAAGGATGGAGAAGGCGCCGGGGGAGGAAGGGGAAGCAGAGGAAAGGAAAACCCCTGAAAGAAGAGGGGCTTGGAAGTGCTGCAGCCCACTGCCCCCACTGGTGCGACCCCCCAGATCCCCTCCTTGGGGAAAGGAGAGAAAGGGAGGTGGCAGGGCAGGAGGAGGTGGCAGGGCAGGAGGGAGTGGCAGCAGGGCAAAGCTCCCTGGGTCATGGTACAAAACAGCGTGGCCAGGAAGGAGCTGAGCGGGTGGACACCAGGAGGCAGCTTCGGAAGCATGGGGAGGATAATGCTCCCACCAGGGTTTTGCTGGACCGCTTGCTGGAGATCAGAAGGGTGAGAAAAGAAAGTGGGCCCAGGGGTCATAGTCTAGGACAGTTGGTCCTCCTCCCTTCCCTGAGCTTGTGGTCAGACCAGAACAGGACCACTGGGGAAGGTCCCTGCTCTGGGAGCACTGGGGAATCAGGAGCAGAGCCCAGAAGGCATCACTAGAATTGGGGCGCTGGGTGCAGGCTGCGGCCAATGTAGATTAAGAATTTTAAATTTTAAAAGAAAAAAGAAATGTTAAAAAAATGAAAAAAAATGATGGTTGGATTAGATGATCTTATAGGTCCCTTCCAACCTAGACAATTCTATGAGTCTATGATTCTGTCGTAGTTTTGCACTTGGCCGTTTCCATCTCATGATATAAATGAAGTTTAAAGAGGTGAGCCCCCTTGCTCCCCCAACACACACACTATATGTTTAACTTCTGAGAAGTGGAAGGGGTAGAACAGAGCAGGTGAGTGGGCTGCCAGAGATCACGCCGTGAACCAGACTCAGAATTCAGAACAAATATGTCTCCTGAATCCAATTTCTCCTTTCTAGGTAGCAGGTATTTCTTCCTGTCTCCTTCCTTTGCAGCGGGAGCTGTATGGTGACAGTTACTAATGGATTGCAATCATCATGGTTCTCACAACAGCATGCAGCATAACCAGGCGGCGTAACAACAGGAATTCAGTAAATAATCCCTTTTGGCAAGCTGACATTCAGGAGAAGTTTATTATATGTAAATAACATTTGATTTAGTTCCGAATGGCTTTCAGAGGCTCCTCCTGCTCCTGGGTCCATCATAGGAAGGGAATATTGGGAGGGGGACACACACAGAGGGTGGGAGCTGCCCACTCCGTGGCACAAATACTCAGCCGCAGCATAATGCAAACGGCAAAGTGGGATTCAAAAATACCACAATGGGAATATTTGTTTCCTTCTATAAATTGTGCTCAATTCACAGGTAAAAGACATCTCCCCACACACAGCTAGGAAATAGTAAATAAAACGTTGGAGTGACTGAAGATTGTACTGGGCAGGCACAGAATTGTCCATCTATCCCAAAAATAAATGTACCATCCTGCCTGCAGGTATCCCCCGCGGTGGGCTGGTCCTGTACCAGAAACTAAGGACCAAAATTCTCTGGTACCCAATGGAAAGGACGGAAAGGTGGGGTGAAGGTTGCGGATGGGTGGTCAGGATGAGGAGTCCCCATCACACGGCCGTGAAGGACTCACTTTTCCACATGCTTGGGAAGCCTGGGGAGGATCTAGGGTTTAGCTGCGGTCGTTCAAATCTAGTAAGGAATATTCTTTATAAAGGCTTTTGCAAACACGACTAGGCATTAGTCTTATGTTGAGAAAATAGCGAAAATTATTTAAATTGCAATGTAGGTATTTACTTTTCCTGGAAGTAAATCACACTGTTCTTGCCTAAACAAAGCCTCTGCAGCTTCTGTTTGGCCCCTCTCCCCAGCAGCGCTAAATCCAGACTCATCACCCTGTGCTTAACTTTAAGCACAGGCTTAAAAGCAAACAATTTGCTTAATTGGGTGGCAAAGGGACATCCTGAAGGCCTGTTCTGGCGCTCCCTCAGAGTTAATGGTGTAAATACATTGGTTTCGAAGAAATATGACCTGGGGTCTTTGTTTCCTAAAGAAGGCGACATTCGAGTTGTTTCAGGGTGAGATTTTGTTTTTTTTCTATGGGGCCTGAATTTAAGCAGAACTGTTTTTATGGGAAGTGTGATGTTGCTTCTATCGATTTGGCAACTGGGGAGAGGGTGTTAGTGGGTGACCTTGAAAAAAGTGATAAGTGGCAAGGGTGCTGAAAGGTTGAGGCACAAATGGGAGAGCTAAAAGCATATTTATTTCTAGCCTGTGACAATCAAGACGGATGAAGTTTGTGGATCTCCTCTCCATAAGAAGAAGCTTCTCAGTAGCCATGGAGTGCTTTCCACCACGTTCTTCTCAGCTTTGCAGAGAAAATATTCACAGCTATAACAGGGTTCTGGGGGACCTGACAGCAGTGAACCTGGAAACCTTAAAAAAGATGAAAATAAGAAAGGGAAATTTTAAACCTGGTTTGTGTTGAAAATGATGCAGCAAGAGGTTCAAAATAGCAAAAAAAAAAAAAAAAAAAAAAAAAAAAAATAAAAAAAACGCAAGAAAAANAAACTTAAAAAACTGCATGACTAAAATTGTAAACATTCTTGTACTATGTATACAGCAGATGCATGTGAATGTAGTTTGTAGCAGCCGAGTAAGGAAATTACCAAACATTTCCCAACCCCGATCTCTCTGAGATGGAGCAAACATACCCCCCTGGGGTGCAGATGGTTCCTGTACAACTTAGGCATCCATATAAATATTTCTGTTTGCCAGAATGAAGCGGAGATTTTGGCTGTTAGTGATTTATTATTCTCAGCACAGTGATAATTTAGTGGTTTTCCAAGTAAATTAGCCTGAACTCTTCAAAGAAAACTGTGAGGACCAGCCCCTACCCCTGCGAACGATCCAACTTGCTTGTGCAAAGGAGCACGGCTTGGCCAGCTCCTCCTGCTAATTAGGGATTAGCAGAAAAATAGGAAGCATGCATAAAAAAAATTTAAAAAATTAAATAATGTTATCGATGTCACAATTTCATATTGGAAGAAACGCACCGAGGCGTGTACGAGCAGGCAGGGGAGGGTTTCAGGACTCGGTGGCATCAGTGCGGCAGCGATGAGATGTCATCTCCTGGTGGATCCTGGCCAGCAGAAGGAAACGGGAAATCAGGGGACTCGGAGATAGACGCTGCAGGGAAAAAATAGGCTCAATGAGTCTTCTTGCTGAAACGTTTAAATAAAGCTGTTCTTAGAGGTTCCGATGTGACAGCCCCATGCTGGAAAAGGAGGAAGCGCTCCGGCTCACGCTGGCTACAGATTGTGCTGGAGGTTCTACCTAATTCTGGGAAATGTTAAGGCAGATGATCAGAAAAATGGGAACAGAGAGTGTCATTTTTTGAGATTCCCCTGGTTCCAAGAAAAACGTGAAACCTCTGACGTTCAAAAGAATTAGAGAGAGTTCTGCAACCAGGGCTTTTGTTGCTCTGACTGGTTAAAATAACAGCAGAAAAGGAAAGCAGCTGTCACATGTAAGATTTCTGGAATATTACCACTGGCCTGGACACCCCCCGTCAATGTTCCTTATTTTTCCAGGACGGTATTTTCTGTTTTTCACCATTCCTCCCAAAATCAATAGTCTTTCCAAAGCGTTCCCAAAGCAAGCGATAGCTGTGCTCTTATGACTCCCCAGCATACGTACAGCTTGTGAGCATTTACTTTTGCTAGCACCTGGGGTAGCCCCATGCAAAGCTTTGGATTAAGTTTAAAATAAACCCAAATGATGCATATAATTAACAAAGTGGTTGATAAAACCCCCTGCCCCCCCAGTACTCCCATCCCCCATCCTCCATCCCATCAATGCTGGCCACTTTGTAACAGTGAGGTTTAAAAAAACCAAACCAAACCAAAACCAAACAACAACCACATAAACTTGGACTCTTTGTATTTGCCTTCTGGGCTGCGCGGCTGCTTTGGGGTTGTAATTGTTCTCTATGGCCGTGGCAATTAGACAGCAGTTGTTGAAGTGGCGTTTGAGTGTCCAGGAATCAGCTGGTTCTGAGTTAAACCTCACAGAGATACACGAGATTTTTTTGGCACAAAGCAAGTCACCAAGTTTTGCAGCATTATTTCATCTCTTTCTCAATGGGAATGTCCCAAATACATCCTGTTTTTAAGTTGTATGTTAGAGGAATAATAGGCTCCTGGAGACAGATTAATTTATAAAGTGAAGAACTAAAATTCCTCCTTCAAAGCCGTGACACTCACTTGAAGTCTTCACAATAAGCTCACGTTGTCACAGGCACAATTTGTACTCAACTGCTCTGTTTATCTCTAGGACTTGCGTTAATTAGTACTTAGGAAAGCTTTTGAAGCATCTCATTCATAGAAGGCATTGCGTTCCTATTGAGTGCAACAAGAGCATCTTCTAAAGCTACAGCGTACCTCCTCCAAGCAGACGGTACCAGAGCTTTACCATTCTTGGATACATTGCTGTAATATTTTTGTCGCTACCATCAACTTCTTTTTTGGGAAAAAAAAAGATAACAATGTTTGGCAAGGAAACAAAACTTCACAATTAAGCTGCACAAATAAAGAGCTTTAGCATTTTCCTTTTGGTAGCCATGCCTCTTGGAACTAAAATATCTGGAGCCACCAAAGGTCTTTGAGGAACTGCAGC
>VXBJ01002639.1:137462-162309 GCA_013400055.1 Nycticryphes semicollaris | reverse complement strand
GGGGGGGGGGGGGGAGCTGCTTTTCAGTTGCTGTCACCTGTGCCTCCTTTGTCCCTTCGCTCTTTGAAGTGCAGTTCTGTTTATTTTTCCTGATCTGTAAGTTTCAACTGAGATGTTTTCTTTCACTCCTTAAAGGACTTCAGTTTATTTCATAGATGAAATATATGCATCAGGATGTACTCTCTATCCCAGTATACTCCTAGGTTGGTGCTTGTTATTTACTGGGTTTTGAATGGGGTCAGTATTTAAATGTGCCCAAAAGACAGCTTTGTCTGAACTCTGAGTTATTTCAACTTTTGTAGTAGTTACTATTTTGCTGAAATTTAACATAATTAATGCTTTTTTTTTTCCTGGGGATTTCGTGATGTGGTGGCTGTTCTCTGTCCAGTTGCTTTACCCCAGGAGACCATTGTCTGAATGATCCCTGGGACGCAGTGGCTGCCCCTGGTTGGTGGCAGGACCCAGAAGTTGCCCAGTGCCCTCTGCATGGTTTATTTTGTGGCCCTTAAAGTCCTGATGGCTCTTCTCCTTGGCCACATGAAACCCTATGGACTTGCTTCGGTCTGTCCCTGATCCACAGCTCTCCCTGGATTTGATGCAGGACCCTGATTTTCTTTGCTCATCAGTGTGATGCTGACAATGATGAGGGTCTGGCTATTCAGAAATAATGCAGTCCTTGGAGAAGGGCAGGGGGCAGAGACTGTTCAGATCCATGGGCTGGTGGTGGCTGGTCCCTACTGTCCCCAGTGGGACAGGTCCTGCAATCCCCCCGGCCAGGCGCTGTTGGGATTGACCTCTTTACCTCTTCCTTCAGAGTTTGTCTTGTCTTAAGGGATGAGGAGTTAAAACTCCTTCCCTCCTCATTAACACTCAAAGTAGGTGCTTTCCAACTGGAGGGACGAGAGAATGAGAAGAGAAATAAAGAAAGTGTTGGCTTTATTCTCAGCCTGGGGAGTCTCAGGCGGTGACTGGTAGCGTCTCCTGCTACGGCACTGCGGCATATTCCAGGAGGAAAATGGTTATTTCTTCTCTCAGGCCCAGCTATCTGTCACAGTTACTGAGACATGCTCCTGCTCCTCTAACTCTTGTGAAACTCTCACCAAAGTTACGAAAGCAGAAGTGTCTTAAAGCTGAACCTGCACTTGTAGAAAATGGTGGTGATGATGTGGTGGGAAAATGTGAATATTGAAGCTTTTGAAACAGGGATACATTTTCTTTGCTTTTTTGCAATGAAGGCAGCACACACAAGGCTGGGGACAGAATGTCACTTAAGCAGGAGAGAAGGAAAGGAAGAAAAAAGTTGGGGCCTTTGGACCATAACATGGTCCGACTTCTCTGGGGTCACCTCATCACCACTGGACCATGCTCCAGTGGGTGAAGTGGAGGTTGGTGAGGGTTGGGTGTGACGCATCTCCCCCCATTTCCACCCCCCGGTGTCATGAATGTGAACGCCAAAATAATGATTGGCATTTTACGGTATGGAAAATTGGTTATCACTAAAAGGCAAATTAGACTTTCATGTGGCTTTTGTTATTTATGAGTGTGCTGTGTGGTGTTGTACCAGTTCAGAGCCGACTGGAAGTAGCGTAGTTCTGTTCTGGAGTCAACCCAGAAATTAATTTGCTTGTCTGAATGCAGAGTCTACCTTGTCTGGTCTCACGTGTTTTATTTACTGCTCCATCTTTTTGAAGCTCTTTGTCAATAGATTTACAAATACTGTCCGTTGGTGAAGAATTCTTAGGAAGAATTTTTTATATGGGATGTTTTCAGTTATCCTTCTACCTACTACTTAATGTGCAATGTTTATTTATTGTTGTGTTGTATGATTGCAATAAACAATTGTAGCTGTCAGTTTCTTCTGATTAAATACCATATTTGTTAAATAAATAAAGTGATAGTAACGAACTGGGCCATTCTTTGCATGTAATGTATGACTTTCATATTTCTGACACTTTGGAAGATATATGAAATGCTGATATGCAAGAGAAGGCTTGTAAATCAAAGGTAGCTGAAAAAGATTCGGATCTACTTTCTAGCAGAGGGTCATCTTTGCCATTATAAACTCTGAGGGTACTTTTGACTTCTCCCTGGGCCAAGACGTGCTGGTTTGAATAGGAAGCCGGACCCAGAGGACATTCATTAACAGCTCGTGAAGGAAGGATTTTAAGACACATGAGCTCTCTCAGGATACGCAGAAAGATTTGTGCGCACGATTAACGGGTCAAGGTGCTGGGTCGGGATTACATGTGGTGGCTCCATCCATGTTCCTGACTATCAGCACCCCCAGGTTGGCTTTGCTGGAATTGTTAGTTATTGGTCCCAGCAGAGCCACAACTGAGGTGCAGTGATTTTTTCCACCTTGGATCCGACCATAGATAATGCCGAGGCACAACTGGCAGATACCGTCAAGTGTGCTTTTTAATTAAACAATTGATTTTATTTTCATGCAAATTGGGCT
The DNA here is from genome assembly GCA_013400055.1 of Nycticryphes semicollaris. Lineage (NCBI taxonomy): Eukaryota > Metazoa > Chordata > Aves > Charadriiformes > Rostratulidae > Nycticryphes > Nycticryphes semicollaris. The sequence continues at coordinate 159,851 of VXBJ01002639.1, read as the reverse complement.
GGGCTATTTGGGCTCTTAAATTGCGTGGTTAAGGCTGCCGGTTTCTCTGCCAGTGGAAGTTAAGGTGTTAAGTTTGGTTGCTGGAGGTGTTACAGCAGCGAGGCATTTCCAAGAGCTTCCTCGCAGCAGAGCTCAGCAATTCCCACCGATTCAGTAATTCATGTGCAAGGTGCTCTCACACCTCCTCTTCATTTTATTTGCAGTATTCCGCAGAGCAACCTTATCTCCACCTATCAATTATTGTGGTATTAATTTATATCGCTCCGTATATCTCTCTTACTTTGCTGTTTGTCGCTTGCTTACTTAAAATATGTCAACGACCCTGAGTCGGTTTCTGTAAAATGAGGCCAGAACTGATCACTGCAGCTTTATTTATGTGCTAATGCCACAGCAGAGGGGTTGGNTTTTTTTTGGAGAGTGCTTAAATAATGAACAAAAATAAGGTTTAAAAAAGTTGTCAGAAGAGTACCCAGAGATACTGTGCAAACAGGAAGCGTTTTGATTATGTTCGCTGGTGCAAAATTAGTAAAGAGTTTGAAATCGTCTTGTGCTTACAGATTCCATTGTTTTCAAAGAATAATTCCATCTATTTTAGCATTTTCAAGTATAATTCCATTGGTAATAGCTCTTCCTTTGATTGTGAACGACGCTAATTGAAAGGTGTGGTACAGTGTCTGTTTTGGCAGTTACGCTTATATCTTTTGTTTAAAAACTCAAAGTGTTGGCTTTCCTGTCCAGCCTTCCTTAGTATTTTCTGTTTTGGTGATGTGATGACAGACTTACAGTGTGTTTCCTTGTGTGTATGGTAACAGATGTTTATGTGAATAACAGACTTTTTTATGAAGGCACACACTTTATAGCCAAATACTAATTAAAAATAATTGCATGTAAGCATTTTTGTTTATTCCCTGTTGTGCATCTTTAATCATTTGAAATCACCTGCAGTTGAAAACTGAGGCAAAGATTTGATACTGCAATTATAAGAGGCCATCTGACTCTATATTAGAAAGGAACAGTAACATATTTGAAGAGGAAATTATTACGAAAAGTATGTGAATGCCTGCCCTCTCCCAGTTCGCTTTTATACAGCATGAAAACACCAACGCATTATTTTGTTAAACTAATAGGAGTTTAAGGTATCTCATCTACCAAAACGATTGGTTCTTGACTGACATCCTGTTCAGGACATATTCTGTGCACTAATAAGCTCATTACAAATATATTTTAATTGGACGTGTAACAGATGGTTCAGAGTAAATACGGGCAGTAGTACTTTTTAAAGAATAGAAGAAACACAGGTTCTTTTTAAGGACTCAGCATCTCAGTTTGTATTTTATCAATAGCTGATTGAGTTAAGCAAAGTGAAAATTACCGTCAAAGGCACTTGAAATCATGAAAGAAGTAAAAACTAAACAAAAGCAAAACCAAGAAACCACCAAAGCCAGAGTTAGCAGAACTGTGTATGTTCAATAAAGACTAACCAATACTGAAATGAAAGGGACATTTTCCTCATGGTTTGACAATACTTTAATCTTTGTACATAAGCAAGGCAGAGTTTTACTGCAGATCCTTCCTGGTGCTGACTGGCAGCACCTGAAAGGCCACAAGAGCTCAGTATGGTCCCCGTGTTTTCTGTGGGCTTCAGTCAGATCCATAAAATAAATTAAAAAAACCCCAAAACAATAAAAGGGGGGAACTCACTTTGCTCGATTTCCTTTGCAGAACACAACACTTGGGAGGACAACGGGGGACCCCTCTTCCTGGAGGAGGAAGTGTTCCCGTGGGCAGCCCGAAGTGGCTGCAGTCCCTGGTAGGTCCATCCAAGGAAACAGCATCAAAGCCAGACCCTGGCTTTCTGCAACACACAGATGCCAATTTGGGGGTCAAGGGGAAGGTGCTCAGCCATCCCAGTGTCATGTGTTGGCTGCCACCTCCAAGGGGACGATGCTACATCCCCTCAGGATCCCAAGGCCATCCCATCTTTGTTGCCTCCCCATTGTGGAATGAAGACATCGCTGCATCAGCGGGTCACCCAAGGCTCAGCAGAGGTCAGGGGTGGCTTGTTGGCAGCACCAGGGGTGGGTGGGGGACACGGGGCAAAGAGCAAGGAAACACAACAAAGTTTCGGATAAGAAAGGTCCATGGAAATAATGTGAAGGCTGATATCTGAGAAGTAGATTTGTTGGTATTTAGGGGTTAGATGGAAGTTTTGGTGTATTTCGTAATTAGCAGAAGAGTGGAACTGTTAGCAAAACCCAGTACAGCTGGAATGCTTAATAAAAGAAGATTTGACTTTACAGTAATTAAAATCCCGAGGACCTGACAGCATCCCCATAAAGATTAATTGCAAGCAAAGTCTATGTTTTTACTGGTTGCAATTTACACCTTCCTACGTTTTGGAAACCAGCATGTGTTCTTCCCCAGCCAGGGCAGGGCTTAGGGGCTTCTCCATGCCCTGAAGAGGATTTCAACCTTTCTGCTCTGCGTGGGTGTTGGGGGCGCTGCTGAAACTGGACAAAAAGTACATACACAGGCTTTGGGAGCTGACTCAAGGTTTGCTCCCTGTTTTTAATGCCGCCTTATTACCTTTTATGTTGCAAACCAGTACATTAGTAAAGCAGCTCCATTCCTCCCTCCCCTCCCAGTGCCATATGCACATGAAGAGATCCTGGAGAAACTTCAAGAGTATTTTCTGTCCTGCCCCACCCCTCCCACCCCCCTCCGGTTTGTTGCAGTTTCAGAAAGAAGAGAATACTCTGAAATTAAAAGATGACCTCAGAAGGGAGCAAAATTAGAATAATAGGTGCCAGGAATGCACCTTCAGTCCTGTAAAAGAATGCTGTACCGCAATTATTTCACATCTGCTTTATATTCTGTTTGAAAACACAGGTGCTCAACCCCGGTGGAAATTATAAATAAAAATTCAGTATTAAATTTGAAAGATGATAAGATACACGGGGGAGAAGGAAAGTAATCAGAGCCCAGGGAGGGACTGTGCTCAGGAAAGGATTAGGAGGCGCCGATCCTTTTGCAAAGGCAACACCGGCTGTTGGGGAGGGAAAGTCGGGGCACCGTCCTGTCCCGTGCTGGGCACAGGGTGAAAGTGGTGTAGGTGCCTGAAAGCATCCAAGAATTCCTTCCAAGAGCTCTCTGTTCACAGATAGGTGGTAACACCATTCATTATCTGTCACGGACAGATAGATGCGCAGTGCTCCATAAATTCTTATTCAAAGTTACATCCCGTTACTCAAATTATACCTGCATTTTATTGGCAAAGGAGGCGAAGGTACGGTTTGAAGGAAGATGTACTTTGGAGCACTTACATCTCTCAAGAAGACAGTATTGACAGCATTCTCAAAGGCCTTTGGGAAAAAATGTTGAAACCATGTGGTCTAATTTCTGTTCCTCGCCTAGATCACATCTTATAAATTCTGCATCTTTCTACAGTTACATCGCATATTACATTATTTATTTTGCAATACAGCAAATATGTTCAAGGATAAACGCTTGAAAAATGACTTTTTGCAAGTATCCACAAAAAGAGACTGTTATTTAAGTGCTTCAGTAGTCATATAATGAAAATGTGTGATAGGGAAATATTCATAAGATCTTCTATTTTTTTTTGTGTTTGAACAGGCCTTTGAACATTTTAACTATCCAGGACATGTTTATCTGCTTTATTTTTATGTCTTGAGGGAATTAATGCCCTTTGAAGGAAAGCTGAATTCTTCACGACATAAGCACTTGGATTGGTCACAGGTTGTGAAAAAGTTCACTTCATATAATATTTTAAGTGAAATAGTAGTGACACGAGAGGTACAGGAGCAGCACCAGGTGTTGTTAACTCATTTCTACAGCAAGAATTGACAATGTCTTTTTTATCCTAGGAAGAAAAACATGCCAATGGTGCAAACCGTTGTGCAAATGAGAAAGGAATAGCTGTTATCCCAATTTTGGCTTCGCTTTCTGATTTGGAATCTGCAGTCTCCTGCAGGCTGCAGTACAGTTTGGGTGCATTTCATCTGTAAATTGCAGCGCTGTGGGGTTTTGCAGTAATTTGTACGAGATTGTGACCACTTTGCACCTATTGCCACCTTTGTCTTTTGCTCATTTTTACCTGACACATTAGTTATTTTCAGAATGTAATAAAATATCCTTTAAGTCTGAATTGTTTCTTGCAATATTAAGACTTCTGATTTTTTACGAAGCAGAATTTCAAAAGTTTCATTCGCGTTTAAATTTTCAGTCTTTCTGAGGAGGCCTGGCCTGGTTTCTGTACCATGTGCTTCTCAGCTGACAATCCCTATTTCAGCTTTATTCCTGGTTTTGCATGTGGTCACACAGATATTCCAGCTGTGCCCAGCTTCACACGCTCCTCCTATTTTTTTTTTCATCATCTGCTTCTGACCAGGTTTGATGCAATCACCGTCACTTGCTGTCATTTGATCTCCATTGCACATCTGATGGTACCAAGGCGAGTGCTCACAGAGTGCTCTCGGCAGGAATTACAGCCTGGTAGTGCCTGGGAAGGCCCTGGTCATCCCAGCTCTCCCCCATTGCCCCCGACCCCTCCTCCCTGTTCAGACTGGCTGCTCTCTGTGCTGAGTATCGTTTGGTTTTACATCAACTTTGAATTCAAGTGCCAAAATTTGTGGAAGGGTTTCCAGTTGCTGAGAATTCCGTGGAGAAATGTGGCGCTGTGGAATGTGGTTTTATTCTAATAGAAATAAAATTTTAAATAGAATTTCATTTCTAGCAGATAACTCTTGGATGCAAGATTGATGATTAAATCATTCGCTTTTACTGTCTCGCATTAAAAAGTACTAGAAGCAAATTTAACTGTTTTTACAGTAAACATTTAATCTTTATTCGTGAAGTAATTATTTGTACTTGACGGATGAACAGTAGTGCCCCAAAGCACAGCATGCGAAGCTGTTTGGCAGCCACAGGAGGACAAGGTGCTTCAGGTCCTCCATCCCATAGCTCTGCCGGGGCTGGCTGGAGGGGGCTCTCACTCTTTCCACCGGGAGACGGATGCTCTGCCCTACACTTTATTTCTGCTTTATTTTTTGCGGTTATAATTTCATTAAGCTGGTGCCAGGAAACAACTGTGGCTTTAATTATTCGCTCCTTTTGATTAAGTGTCTTAAAATAAACATTATGTTACTCTATTCCTTCCTTTTTTCTTTTTTCTTTTTTTTTTTTTTTTTCTTTTCATTACTTATCCAACTTGCACTGTTCATTAATCTTGGGGGTTTTCCATGACACCCTAATGGCTCCTGCTGCCCAGCAATCATTATCTCAGTGCCACTTGTCACTGGCTTTTCTATCCATCAGCCCCACTCATCCGTCAGGGCTGTGGGGCTGCAACGGCACCATCCGGGGAGCCCTGGGGGCCCCCCTCCACTTGCCCCTGACCAAATGCAAGAAAAATCCCCCGAATCCTCCATTTTTCATCCCTGGGCTCAAACTTGGTGTTTGTTCTCCTCTTGTCACCTTGCACCCTGCCGCAGGGCACTGACAGCAGGGATCAGGCCACATCCATGAAATCTGAGAGGATGTAAATGCAGATTACAGCCTGGTGGGGACAGGGAATGAGCAGGTACTGGACCAGCTTTCCTGGAGGGTCACTTCTACCCCCTGTTGTGGGTGAGATCTGCCAGGTTTTGCTGTAATCACACAGTTCCTGTGCACCTCAGATACTGAAAAATTCCATCATTTTTTTCCGATTCCTTCAGACACTATCAGCTCACATTTCCAAAGTGGTCTCCTAGCCCAACAAGGCTAGAAGGCTTTTCCTGAGTTGAAAGCTGAAACCCTGAATTAATACCGTTCCCAAAAACTCAGACTCCAAATTAAAAATATCAAATATTTTGAAAGCTCGTTGTAAACTCATGAGCAGCCCTGGGAAGAAAGAGATTTGCAAGATCTCCTTGTGTGCCCTTTGCCTTCTGCCCTCTCCAGAGCCAGAGATGCAAGACACCGGTGTTTGTTCTACCTGTAGACCCCACTATGAGCTCCATGACTTCTTCAGGAAATCTCACAGCTTTACAGTGAAGGAACCTTGTTGCCTTGCAGAGGGCTCTTAAGCTGTCTAAAGGGAAACTTAATTCTCACACCTAGAGAAAGTGTCAACAAAGTCCTTCAGATGGGTACTTTGGATGTAGGACATCAAGAGGAAGTCAACCCGCTCCTTGATCACCCGTTCAATGCCATCACGAAACCCCCTTTCGTCTTGTCTCGTGCTTCTTCACACTCCCATTGAACACCCTATTAACAATTTGTGTAAAGTCTCTTGCCCAGGATATTACTGCTCCACCAGACTGTTGACTCCAATTTCATAAATGTGTAAGAAGTGAGCAAATTAAGTAGTATGAACTATGACAGTCCTCTGACACTGACAGTGTAGTGTACTGGCCCACACATGCTGTACAGCATAATGATTACATTACAATCTTGTGATATTATTCAAAATGACTTCAGATAAATGAATGATAAACTAGGGGTTATGCTTCCTTTATTACAGGGCTGATAAGGTAGCTAATCAGTGTCCAAGTATATGTCATTACATAAATTATGAACCAGGGTTTGATGTGTATTCCCAAAGAGCCAGAGCCCGAGTGTCATCTGGTATAAGTCTGCAGCCTGAAAAATGAATTCTGAAAACAACAGTCATTTTTGTTCTAACTGTATTAATAAATTACTAATAAATAACCTTAAAAAGGTTGTGAGAGAGTCTTTTAATCTACTAGCAGAATTTCATTCTAACTAATCCTACATTTTCTTTCATACTGAAGGTTAACTTTCCATGCAAGGATTTGAACCCTTGTGCCCCCTTCTAAAGGAATGATCTTTTGACAGCTCTGAAAAGAATAAATAAAGCATGCAGATCGCTCTTCTCCTGCCCAGAATAAACTCATTGCAATTTGGAAACAGGAGCCGAAGCTGCTCCTGTCGAGCCTCTGGGCAAACCACCAGCTGGTTTTGGCAGCCGGTGCTGCCCATCACTGTCTTCTTCTCGGGGTGGATGGACTGCGGCAGAAAGGTGAGTCCAGCAGTAACCTCCTCCTGTAAACTGACACATCCTCTTGTTTACACCTAAATATCACTTAGGTGAAATGACCCAGCAAGAACTTCGCTGACTGCAGTGTTTTACCAAAACCTCTCTGCCCAGACATAACATTTTCAGCAAAGAGCTAATGAGCTGTTTCTCTAGTGCTACATGGAGTAAGAGTTCTTAAGCTGGCCTGCTCTCTAGGTAGTCAAACAAAACATTAAAAAAAGATACTGTTTTTAAAGTAACAATATATGCTTGGTTTAGATGTTTTGATTATATACTTTTCTGAAAAAACAGACAAAACCCAAGAAAAAAGAAATATATATATATATATATGTAAAAAAAGAGCCCTTTTTTTTCCCCACAGTGAAAATTGTTTAGGGAAGGGGGGAGAAATTTTCTCTTTTATCAGATAGTCACTGTCTGTCAAAGGCACCTTTTGGAGGTCTTTGTCCAGCTCTGCTGGTGGTTGTATCTCCACACCCTTCGGAAAGGCTGGGGGACCAACATTTGTCTTTGGTTACACCTCTGCAAATCCAGTACGCTCAAGTCTGTGTGTCTGACAAGGCTTCAAGGTTGAGTTCATTGTAACTGCAACCGAACTGAGCACATTTGAGTGAAGATTGACTTATAGAGCACTTGGATTTACTGATACTACTGGTAATGTTTACATAGTTCTCTCGGTGTTTCAACTGTAATCCTATTGCTATCAGAATTCAGTTTAAACCTTATTTTTCATTTAGTTGCTGAAATATAGTTGGAGAGTCACTTGTGACTTGTATAAGCACAGGAGAAAGAAATGGGGCTTTTCCTTTTCTTGTTGCCAAAGGTGTATGCTCTCTGTAGAAATGATGGCTACTCCTGTAGTGGCTATGGTGATGGGCAGGATGTAGGATGACGCTGTGGGAATAACCTAATTTCCTCATTTGCTTGAATATTTGCTTGAACATTTGCTCGTTCAATAGGTCTGGGCTGCGTTAGCAGTGGGGAAGTTGGTTGAGGCCACCTTGGTCTTGGAGGCCACCTGATTATGACCATCAAATTGCCTCAGCAGATGGGAGAAGCTGTCCCAATATCTGCAGCTGGGACTAATGTAACAATAGGAAGAGTTTTCTAAGAGCTTCTAAAAACATACTTTAAAAAATAAGGACAATGTTATAATGGACATAGGAAATAATTGTCTGCACTGAAATCTCAGTGAAACAGTTCATGTGCATCCAAAACTGGGTAAGAACCTTCACAGATTTTACTGAGCATAATGAAAGCATCTTCAGGGAGAAACTTGTACTTCTACCTCTAAAATCTGTTTTATGACAACTTCAAATTGCAGATGCATAAGTCTTCCCAAAACTGCATGTCCGGATTGGATTCTGGAAGGAACCACTCATCACAGCATCAGCAGCACAGACATTACCCTTTTGAAGATTGTCTTTCAATCGTTAGCCATTTGCCATGCTGTAACAAAGATCCTGCTCTTCAGTACCTGAAGAAATAAATAAACAACTGGGAATGTTGATCCTTCCTCTGGGCTTCCTGGTGAATCTGCATTTCACCATTTCAGCTGAAACTCCCCAAGGTCTGACTTTGTGTTACAGTTTGTGTGGTCCAGAAAAAGGGCTAGGAATGAAGGAATTTGGAGTTTCCTTGTGGATCTGTGATCCTGGGTAAAACTCAGCCTCTGACGAAACGTGTCCACCTCTATGAAGAGGACAGCAGAAGATACCTGGTCCCCTGCAGTGACATTCAGGTGCTGCTTCTGGTGGCCCCGTGTCATACAAGCCAGCACCAGCGCTGCTTTGGGATCTGAGCTTGGGATTTGCAGGGTTGTTACTTAAAAATAAAAATCAATTTGTTTATCAATGGAGCAGATGTGGTCTCAGTCCAGGAATGTGGAGTCATACAGTGCTACTTTTATAGTCAATTTTCACATTTAATATTTTCAAATTATTTTCATTGATTATGGTATGAAAATATAAGTGAAAGGAATCTTATAAAAAGTCTTTTCAATATTCCTGTTTCAGACCTTAAAAAAAGACAACATCAATTCTCCCCAGTACTTGTTTCTTTTGGGCTCAGTTGTTCTAATTTGCATCAGAAATACAAGGAGTTAGAGAGAATTACACAGGATATGGTACCAGCCCTCGAGAGCTTGCTGTCTAATTTGAAATGAGACAAAGCAAATGAAATGGAAGAAGACAAAGAGGACAAGAGTAACAGCCATCAGATAATGCCATATGCTATCTGAGATCTAAACCGGATGGCTCTGAATCATCTGAAAGTACTATTAAAATTTAATTCATTAAACTCTGTACACCCTGATTGCTCCTCAACCATCAACAATTTGTCCACTTTTTTGTAGCTGTCATAACCGTCTCAGAGACTGATGAGATTTGAATGTTTTGAATAAACATCTAAATTGTGCCTGTTTACCAAAATCAAATCCCAAAGTACGCAGCACTCTCTGATCATTAGTGAGAACTCATCAGCCGTAAGCAAGAAATCAGTTCCTCCACTCAAGCTCTTCAAAAAGCCTTTCTTCAGGAAAAGACAGAGGGAAGTGAAGATTTGCATTAGCCAACACAGATGTAGGTTCTGAATCCACCAGCAGCTCATTGGAGATGAATGAGTGTCCCTCAGAGTCCCCTTTCCATCTCCTCTCCTTCCCCTTGCTGGGACTTAATTTTCATCAGATGCAAAAAGATTTTAGAGAAACTAAGGAGAAGAAAAAGCGTGGCTTAAATGGATTAACTGTTCAGTTGGCATGTTAGATATTTCAGAAAGCTTTTGAATATTGAGTTAGTGTTCCCTTTTTCACTACAGTCTCCTCAAGCATCCCCCTGAAGAGGTGTCACTCTGTGCTGAATGTGGCTGCGGCTGCAGTAGCCCATGGACCACGAGGCATCAGGGTCTGGGAGGTGGATTGTCATCCATCAACTCCATGGGGCACCAGGAAGGGCCCGTGGCAAAGGGAGAGGGCAGCAGCCTGTACCAGCAGGGACTTTATCGAAGAACTTTAAAAAAAGAAACTGCAAAACCAAAACAATTGCTTTATCATCTAAAATGACGTGCACAGTTTGAAAGCAGAACAATTTATTCTTGTGTACAGTCACAGGAACTGAGCTGGGTCTATGTTTTTGTACTCATGCTATTCTCATCAGTTGCTTCATACTGATATTAATAACAATTAATTATCATTTTGTCCTGATATAACTGTGTTGACTGAAATAGAGTCACACGAGGGATTAATTTGGTCCAGTATAGTTTTCCATCATTGCATTTCTTGCCTGCGTTTTTTCAAAGCATTATTATAAGAAATTAATTTGAAAATTGTTAATTGTTCAATTGTTAATTGAAAAGTTAATCTTATTCTGCAGATTCTTCAAACATAAAACCTCCAATTCTTCTCAGCAAATATTTACAGCCTGGGACTTGGGCAGTAACTGAGCATGCAGCCATCAGAACTGCACTAAAACCAGAGGACAGTAGCAATTTTTAAAACCAAACACGGCATTTACAAAGTATGTTGCACACAATGGACAATATTGTAAAAGAAAAATATAATACATGTGTACAATAAGGTGAAAACAAATACGTTTTCATTTTTTATTTTGTTGAGTGGTATACAAGGTTCTAAAAAGGGCTTTTTTTTTCTTTGTGAAGAACGCACTACAGATTTACAATATTATATTCCACTGTATACATTTGCTAACAAAAAATACCACTACTGTATCCACACCAGTGACAAATCTGCCAGAAAGTGACTAGTTGATATGCCTTTTTATTACTGCAGCTGCCTTGTTTTTTCTAGTCAAAATAAAAGAAAATCACAGGATCCTTAAAATAATAGCTGACAGCAGGTAGTTACTGAGAAATGCATGTCCCTGGCTCTTAACTTTGTAGCATCCATCCAGATGGCAGATTAGAGGCTGGGATCTGCAGGTTGGTGACAAATACACGGGTAATAGCATTCAGCTTGCCTAACTGTAAAAGTGAATTCACTATTCCTCTTTGATTGTAGACCTGACATGTCAGATGAGAGGAGGCTCTGGAAGAAGCTGCCACAGCAATAGCACAAATAAACGCCAGACACAAGTGCCGCTTGATGTGGGATTACAAACACCGTACCCATCATCAATTCAAATTTAGCTGATATGTAAAGCCAGCGGTGGTGTGACACGGGGCGAGCAGCGCCGCCGTGGAGGGCTGACGGGTACCTGGGTACGGTGACAGGGATGGGGGCGGCCCCTTAATGACATCTCCCCGCAACGCGGCGGCGCTGATTGGGTTTTGCCGCAGGAAAGCGGCGCTCCCGGAATTGCACTGGCGACATCTGGCAGGCGGGGTGCCCAGCAGTCACCCCCTGATTTGTCCCTCTGCCCTTCCCTACCCCGTGCTATCAATCACTTGGCTTTCAAAGAGCCCTGATCCATCTCCCTCCTTTTCTCCCTTTCTCTCTCTTATTTTCCTCCTTTCCTTTTCTATTTTTTTTTCTTCCCCCTGAGAAGCGCAAAACTGAACTTGGGGAAAGAGTCCGAACCGAACCTGAGAAGCACAAAACCGAACTTGGTGGGAATCTCTCAATGCTGACTTTGCATGGGGAACAGTCTTCCAGCAGCTCAATTACACCAGCCAGTAATTAGCAGGGCACACCAGCTGGAGGGTCTCGGGGCCCAGCCTTGCCTTCTGTGTTAGTTACAGGGCAGAAATCACATGTTGGGGGAGTTTTGTGTGGAAACAACCCGGAGAGGATCAGAAACAATGGTTCTAGGGCTTCCCACAGTCTCAGCATCACTGAAGTTCAGGACCCTCATCCTTTCATGGCTGGTGTTGGAAAGAAGATGCTGAAAAAGGCAAAGACAAAGCTCCTCTAGTCTGCAGTGGGAGGAACCATATTCCCGTCCCACCTCTTTTGCGTGTAACATACTGCCAGTTTATCAATATAAAAACGTAGTGTCTCTTCTTCATAGTCTTTACATGTTTTGTGTTTTTTTTCAGCGAAGATGGAGAGTGTCAGTGTGGGTGGTGTTTGGAAAGATGCTTTGCCTTATAATTAAATACAACGCAGGGCTTCGTGTTCATTGTCACCTTCAAACTCCAGCCTCCTCTTTATTTGCTGGCAATAGAGCACTATCCATTGAAGCTAGCTTTTTAAAACAGTAAAGGTTATGTAAATCTCAGGAAATCCCACTTTATATACAGATTTGTTCAACAGATAGAGGTAAAATAACATGAAAAACATACAGCCGATTAAAACCCTGTTTAAATAGGGTGAGCCTACATGCAAATTGTTTTTTGTTTCTAAAATATCTATTTGTAACTTGTATTTTGCCTGACTTGCAACACCTATTCTTCTTGTCCACAGCCTTTATGCCACTGCTTCTGCTCGTTTGTCGCTGTTTTATTCTTTACACGACAAACTGAATTGAAAAGCCAAACGCAAGAAAGACAAGGAAAGCACAGTGTGAAACTGCTGAGGCCTGTTTCCCAAAAACCAGGTCCCTCCCACATGGTCACGGAGGAATGATCTGAGCCGGCCATGTGGCTACCACTGCTGGCCCGACAGAAGTCTTCCCCTTGCCATCTCCTATCTCTATCAGGACTCTGGTTCTTCCAGCCTCTCTTCCCAGGGTGCTGATGGCTAAATCGTGCTTTACATCATTCAGCTTTAAGCTTGAGTTCTGTTTTAGTTCAGGGGATATAAAACGGTGTAAGCAGAAGCAGAACTCGGCCTAACTCCATAATCTTTACTCAAAATTAAAGCTTAACCAAATGGAAATGAGCTTTTTCATCCCCTCGTGCCCCCCCATATTAAACTCTTATCTTCTCAATCTGGAAAAGCTTTTGTAGATCAGGCAAACCTGCAGTTTCACCCAGGTCCCTATCAAATCACTCTGTGTCACTGCAGTGAAACCGAAGGATTTAGGTCAACAAGCTGAAAAGTAATATGAGGATGTCAAAACCTGAACTCTTTTTTAAGAGAACACAGGTGGGTAATGAGATTATCTGTGGGGTTCTCGCACTGATCACGTTTTAATGTTTCACGTAATTTGCCCTGGTACTTAAAATCTGCCATCTCTCTCCGCTTGAGGAGCCATGTGTCCATGGCACAGGTCTTACAGCTCTTGCCCATCTCCCCTTAGTACCCACAAAAAGTTTCTTCACCAGAGATCTGCTTCGCGTATACCTGATTTATAGCCCACCACTCCTAATGTTATTGCACCATTTTTTTTTCCTAAATGATACTGATGCTCAAATAATTTTGTTTACCAGCTAGTCGCCTAATCATTGCTTTCCATAATCATATTTATATTAAGTAGATGGGAACAATTAACTTTGTTTTAAGTGTAGTTATTTGAAATACAGTAGTGGTAATATCTGCCAGAAGCAAATAAACATATTAGCAGGAAATGCTTAAATGATCTGGATAACCCTATGAGCCAGCATAGCAGGTGGTAATATCCTGTTTTTAAATTACATTTCAGCAAGTGAACATAATAAATCCTCTTGTGTTATATATTTCGCTGGTAGCAACTTATACTCACATTATTCTATTTGACCTCATTACTGCTAATCATTATCACATTTTTAATAGCTGCCACAGTGAGTGAAACAGTTAATACAGTATTTCTTGCCGAAAGAGAGCCTGTCAGGTTATTGATGACAAATTAAAATTAATAAAGAAGATCTGTGTTGAATTTGAGGGAATGGAATAACTGCAAGCATCCAGATGATTGGAAAGGCCTCTGGGGTACTCTGTGAAGAGTAATGTTTTTGGTGTACGTGTATTGTCTTGAAAGGAACGCTAAAACTGCCAAATCTCTGCTTTTGCCTGGAAGACTTCCTGAAATAGGAGCTGTATTCTTTTGGCCCTCATCACATGTAATTTATCCCTGGGAGAGTTATTTCCCGCTCTGTACACCTCCGCTCGGTGCTGTAATAACAGCCAGTTGCTGGGGCTCTGCCGTTTTTATTTACCTCGCTGAGCATCTTTACAAGAACCATCACCAGCAGGTCCGGATGAGGCAGTAAATAAGTAAAAGTCCAACGCTCAGTCCCTGCCGTGGCTCTTTGCTGGAAATTTCACCTATTGCTATTTATTTAAAACTTTCTGGGGCTGTACCATCCTCCCGCCGGTGGCAGTGGCATGTCACTACCCAGTGTCTGGGTGTCCCCCCTCACCGTGGGGCCTGACAGGGGGTACCGGGCACGCTAACTAACCAGCTTTATGAAAAATTAACGCATTTACATATCCCCCGAAAGCTCCCGTTGGCCCGTGTTTAAAGAGCGGTGTTTATTAGAGGTGAGGGCTCTGTGGGGACGGGGCGGCCACGTGGCGGGAACCGTTCCCCATTGGGGAGGGCAGTTCAAGGCCATCCCCAGGTCCTGAATTAATTGAACGCTGCGGTATTAGCTCAGTCCTTAGCAGACAGTAGTCCCCACCGTGGAATCACCAGACATAATTTTGACTGTGCCCAGGAGGCATACCAGGGAGACTGAATTATCTCTCACCAAAAGAGAAAGTAGTCCTTTGAGGTCAACGGCGGAGGTCGTTGGTGGGTCAGCGCAGAGAAACGCCAACGCGAGACCTGCCCTAAAAAACAGGAAAAAAAAATAATGGTCCAATTACCGCGCGTAAGCAAGTCACGCAGAATTTCTTCACACAAAGGTGGGTTGTTGGGGTTTTTTTTGGAATAGAGAAAGCAGCCGGTAACAGAAGTAGCGTTTCAGGGAAGTGCTCGCATGAATTTTTTGGGAAGGAAAATACAAGGTGCCGCTGTTAATTGCCTGGGAGACGTTGAGCAACAAAACTGCCGTGTGGCGTTCAGTGGATTCATCCCTGTTTTCTCACAGTATAAAACAAAGCTCTGGTGGACCATATGCTCTTCTGGTCCCTAATATTAATATGCTTTGCATATGGAAAGAAGATGTCTTGTCCTTAAAAGCGTCACACTTCAAAAGAGTGGCCAGAAATAGGGTTGTTTCTTTTTGGAGTTTTTTAGAACTAGGCCTGTTTGGAGGGGTAATAAAAAAAAAATGTGGAATTACTGGCTTCTGAGTTGTAGGAAACTGGAGCAAATCCGAGAGCTATGAACTCTCTCCAAAGGTTCAACCACTGCAAGCCCGTCCCCTGCCGCTGGCCCGAGACACACAGTCCTTGTTGGGTCCTGGTGCTCAGCGAAGGGCCATGCAATTAAAAGATTTGAGGTATTTCCATCTCCGTCTGCACCTCAAAATGCATCTTTTCAAGTCAGATTGAAGGGCGCTGAGAGCCTCAGAACCGGAGGTAAAACTTTGTGTGTTCACCCGGTTGACAAATACCACTCAAATGGCTCTGCAAGTGAAATTTGAAATAAAAATATAGGAAATGAGGAGTTAATTCAATTAAATGTTTTCCCACCCACATTTTACCTTTCCTCACTGCTCAAGGGAATAATTCATGGAATGTATATCACCGGCAGACTTATTTTTACCATTATTTTTAACTTAATGAGTATACCTTACACATCAGAGAGAAAGTACAAAGGTTAAATTTTACATTAAGAGCACATTGCAACATGGTATGCAAATATTCCTATGCAAATCTAAAGCCACCGGAAGATAAATGTGTTATATTTTTAACCAGTTAACTATGACTGTGAAGTATGGTGCAAGATATTCAGTAGTTTCATTTTATATCTTTCTTGTAAATAATGCATAAAGTATGTAGATGTTGTCAAAATATGATTAAGCTATTAGCTTTATAGTTTTCATAGTTAAGAATGTGTTCAGCATGTAGCTCATAATAACTCATTTCTAAACGCAGACACCATTATAAAATATTTCTTGTTCAAGAGAACGTTATCATGTGACATAATGATTTTGCTTAAAACCAAGTTAAATGAGGAGTAAAATTAAACAATATTGCATGAATTGTGTTTGACTAATTTTGTGTCACATTATATTAGCCAAGCTTTCAAAATATGTGTTAATGACAAATAGTGTAAGCCCCTAACATACTTTATATGTCTGTAAAATCACCCTTAAGTCATTAGCTTTTAAAGGTTCATTTTGTTTGCAGTTTTTGTAGCCACTGGCTTTTTAGTGATTACTTTTGTCTATGAAACTAGACATGATTAGAAAAGAGATATTTTACATAAGTCTTTGGGACTTATTGCCATATTATGGGGGCATACTGTGTGCATTAAAGCAATGTCTAACAACTGATGAGTTCCACAGTTTTGAGACAAGCATAGTTAAGGCTGAATTTTAATGTTTATGTCGTATTTCCAAGAGAACCGACACCGAGCTTTTAATCAACACTTTGGTTCTTTTATGTCTGGATTTATCTGTTGCTGGCTACAAAAGTCTTTCATACCAAATGCAATAAAAGTCTTAGAGATCTCCAGGTTTAATTCAAAAATGCCCAAATTTGCTCCAGTACAATAGCCACATTCCTTTGGTGTGCTGTAAGTGCCACCAGCATTTGACAGTGGGGACTCGGGGACTTGCAGCCTTCACAGCACACGGGAGAGACTTCTTTGGGCTTATCATTGGTGGGGCAAGACTAAATATAAAGAGGTCATGGTGCTAAAACAGAGCAGGCTAAAAAGCCTCACTACTTTCTTCTCTGGTTGATCATTTGGGCTTACCCAGACCTGCACACCCAGATGGGCACCTCCGGTCTCTCTTTAGCCATTTTCAGGAAACTCTCAGTTATTTTCTCCATTGAAATAGAGAGGGAAGGTGGGCATCCAGCCAAGCTCTGTGTTTCATCCCGGGGATTTCAGGGAGGCTTCTGCCCCATCACCACTCACTCAGACACACTGAGTGGTCTTTCCACCTGAGAGCAGGGCCAGGCAGGTAAAATACCAGCTCTTGAGTCTTTCCTCAAAGGTAAAAAAAAAAGTAACTTTTTAAGTGATGATCACTTCCTATATAAGTTTAGCTATTAAAAAAAATAAAAGAGTAGCCCTCCTAATGGGCTAGGGTGATGCTCAAGAATGGCAAATGGTTGGGTGGGAGGTAAGGGCAGGACACCAAGGAGGTAGGAAGATGCAGAGAGAAGGCAATGTGGTGTTTTTTAGTGTTTCAATGCTCAACTTCTTTGATAAAAATCTTCATTCTGCCCACCCTACCCTTGTGCCTTAGAAAGCTACAGCTTTATCTCAAGAATTTTCCCTCTGGACACTTGTCAGAACAAAGAGTGTGGACTTTGCATATCATTTATCCTCTTGTATATAAGGAGCTTGTCACATCTTAATGTTGAACCTCACCAGAGAGCAGACCTCTCGAGCACTCGCTGGCTCTGCTTTGCATTTGGGTGGGAAAAGCGTATCTGCGGTGCTGCTCCGGCTCCCGCCTGCCTCCCGCGGCTGCTCTGCCTACTCCTGCCATGCTACTCACACCATCGGCTCCACGGCCTGGAAGGGGGGCAACAACAAGGTGGAAGAGGTGCTGGGCCGGGACAACAGCCGAGAGAAACCCTGGGAAAGACTGGTGTCATCTGGAAATCATAGAATGGTTTGGGTGGGAAGGGAAGAGGAGAGAACGACACTAAGATGTCAGAGAAGAGCAAATGATCTCCATTAGATATCTAGCCTTCTCACCGGAGTGGTGTATCTTCAAAGCACGAGTGGCCTTTTTGGACCAGGCTGATTTAAACGGGTGTCTTCAGACCTATCCTCCAAAGCCTAACTGCAGCAAGGAAAGGTGATTTCATTCCCAGCAGCCCAAAGTGCACTTTGGCAGTGTGTCTCAATGAATAAAGCAGCAGGCTTGTACTCTGGAGGTCAGGTCTCCTCATCACAGGGTAAGTCACCTATGATCCATATCTCATTTTCCTGTTGAGAAAACAGATCTAAAAGATGCTATAAGAACTCGCTGTTTACGTGTCCTATGTGAAAATTAACAGGAACTATTCTGAGCTTTAATTTTGGGGACTATAAAATCCATCTCAAAGTCTGAATTGCTAAAATAAAACTCAGCAACAACAAAGTGAATGAAATTGAAATAATAGGACATAAATCTCCTCTATTCAAAAGATATAGAAGTCCAGTACTACAGACTCAAACATTTCCTAATAGAATTTTTGGGAGCATTCACCTGTGCTAAAGTTGGTGTCAGTACTCTTGAAGGACTAGAGCCAAATTAATTTGATTTTCTGGACAGAAATATGCCACCATTGCCAGGTGGAGGTATGGGTCCTGAGTGTTCACAGAAGAGATGGCTTTGGGAAGCAGGATCTGGTGCGTTGTGCCTCAGTTTTATTTATTTTTCCAGATTTTTTACCAAGTAAAATACATTTTGAATATTGAGATTTTTTGAAAGGACATGCAAGAATCATTATGATTCCTTCATTTTGCTAATTTTCAAATTTCACCTAGAAGTTCAGTGGGCTTTCTCACAACTTTCAGAAGAGAAAAGCTGTCAAGGAGGCTGTTGAATACCAGAACGGTTGGAGATGGCCCTGACCATATTGGCTAATACTCTGCTGACTCCTGATTAATACTCTGGGTTCAATCTATCATGACGCAATGATGGCTCTGCCACAGTATTACACAGAGTTGATTGAACTGGTGATTTCCATGGCTATTTCTGGAAGATCAGTAGAAGAAAAACAAAGCAGGTGAAATGGATAGCTAGCAGGGAAGCTGTTTAAATATTTATAAAACAGTTAGCTAAGATTCAGGATCCATTTAACATATCCAAATTTGATACATTAAGATGAGTAATTGCTCTCCTGTAATACCATTCCATTTTTATGCAGAGTTGGTCATTTACTTTACTGTGCTGAAAACAGAACTAGAAAAGAAAAGAAAAGAAAAGAAACGAAAAGAAAAGAAAAGAAAAGAAACGAAAAGAAAAGAAAAGAAAAGAGAAGAGGAAGGAGAAACTTCTATTTGCCCAAAAGCGTTTCTTTGAAGGAAAAAAAGAGAAATAGCATTTTATTTCCAAACTGGAAAATCACAGTATTGTAACAACAGAGAAATCCCATAAATTAATCTAGAATAACTTTTAAAATGAAAATAAAAATCTGTCTCTTTTTTTAGAATACAAGAGTTAACCTCTGAAGGAAAATATTTAATGTTTTAAATTCAACAGTGTTCCCAGACCCTGTAGTACAGCCCAGTGTATGCTTAGAAAGAGCTACTTCATCTATTTAATTAAGAGAAACTACTATCAAAGCAGATTTTGCATTTAAAATTCGTGTTTAAACTTCTCACAGATTAAGTGAGCTTAAACAGTTGCTATTCCTGACTTTAACAGCATTATAAAATACATTAGAGATTGAGAGGATAAAATTCTGCCATGTTAGGTTATAACCTAACTGCTATTTGCAGTTGTAAGGACTACTAATGGCGCAGGGACAAGATTTATTATAGTAAAGACATCCTGCTTAACATTACCCTTGTCATTCCATTAATAATGACTGCTTATGAGCCATCTCGTTGGCATCTTTGTTGTCCTGAAAACTTAAAACTCGCAGCACAATTCTTTACGATGTGCTACATTGCCCCCTCTGGGTATTCCTGACCATTATCCCATTTGGTTATATTCAAAACTGCTGCCTCCTGAGAGAGCATTAGGGCCGACCTTTAACCCTGCAATATTCTTGGTTCAAATGGCGTAATAACATGTAGTGAATATTTACAAGCATACTTATACTATAATAGAGTACTGCTGTGAACATTAGCACATATTTTCTGCTCAATCAGGCTTTGATGTAGAGCTTGGCTTGTACCCTGGAGAAAATGCAGTCCCCAATAAGCTGCGCGAGCGAAACACCCTTGAACCTAAACAGCTTACACGACGTTAACCGCCGCCATGCAGATTAGCAGGCAAACATAGATGTTTGTGGGGCTGCCGGTCCCTGCAGCCCACTGCCGTGCCACAGAACGTCTGCCAGGGTCCCCTCAGCAGAGGGATGTGGAGGGGGAGGCACAACCCATTACCCAGGACATGGGATTTTAACATCGGCGTTACACGGATGGGGAAAAAGTGATCTTAGAATCATAGAATGGTTTGGGTTGGAACTAGCTTAAAGCCCACCCAACGCCACCTCCTGCCCTGGGCAGGGACACCTCCTACCAGACCAGGTTGCTCCAAGCCCCCTCCAACCTGGTCTTGAACCCCTCCAGGGATGGGGCAGCCACAGCATCTCGGGGCAACCTGGGCCAGGCTCTCCCCACCCTCACACCAAAGAAGTTCTTCCCCAAATCTCGGCTCCATCTCCCCCTTTTCAGAATCAAACCCTTCCCCCTCATCCTATTGCTCCTCTCCTTGATGACAAGTCCCTCCCCATCTCTTCTGTAGCGTCTTTAGGGACTGGAAGGAGCTTTAAGTTCTCCCCAGAGCCTTCTCTTCTCCAGGCTGAACCCCCCAACTCTCTCTCTGATGATAATATAACTGGTCTCGTGGGAATTGCACATCACGGCTCTTTTAGGTTTGCAGGGGAACACTGCTCATCGCAATGAGGGAGAGTTTTCCCATCCACATTCTCCAGCCTGGCTGTGCTTTTCTCACCAACACAAGATAACTCTGAAGTCATCTGCCTCACCATCTCTCTCCTGGCCAGCCCTCGCTCCCTTCACTCTCCAGCTGTACCTGCTCCGTTCTGCCCCACAGCAGCAACCTGCTTCCTTCTACGTCCCTTACTGTATGGAAACAGTAGGATGTCTCTAGGTCCTCACTGCCCCAACCCATCTGACATTTCCAAAGTGAGGTGCATCACTTTGGCATGATGCACAGATGAGACCTAGAGTACAAAGAAGGCCTATCTCAGCCAGGGTAATGATTTCATTATTAATTTGGGTGTATCTTTTTCTACATTTCTTCCCCTTGATCACTGCTTTCTCCTTCCTTCAGAACAAGGCTATTATTCCTTAAATGTCATTAAATCCACTTCTGCTGGGCTTTGCTCTCTGTCAACCATTCTGGTGAAGTGCCCGGTGAAAGAGCGGAGATCTGATTGATACTGCACCCAAACCTGCTCGTTCACGCTTTCTGATTTCCAGGTCTTGGAGAAGACAGGGTATCCTCTTAGTTTTGTTGGTTTATGGATTTGTAATTAATGTGCTCAGATAAGAGTCCAGCGCACAAGTGGCATGAGCTTTTCAAAGAGTTGTCTTTTGCGGTAGGAAAAACTGTGTCTTGGCAATCTCTGTCTGTCTTCAGCCAAAGATAGAACAAACCTTCCTTATTTTCTTGGTGCAACTTATAAATCTGTTACAGATTTTGCATTAAAATCTTCCTATACAAAAGAGATGTCCATTTTTGATATTTTATTCATAAGATCCCTCAAGGTGTCATTGAAATTCTTGCAGTCTTTCATCAGCGGGATCCACTCTTGGAGGCTACACCTGCACAATAGATGAGATGGTCGTCCTTGGAGAATAATGGCAGCCATCCGGATGTTAATTTGGTTCCAAGTAATTATCAAGTTCATATCTTTCAGTTTGCTGGGTAACTTTTTCTTCCTTTTGATGATGACTTTTTTTTTTTTTTTTTTTTTTTTAAAATAGAGTTAGCAAGGTTTGTTAGTGCTGCTCCAGACCCTCCAACCAGACTGGTCCTCTTCGCTGGGGTTTCAGTTCAGGTTGAACCATGACAGAATGCTCTACAGCTGTCTGTCTTGTCCTGAAATTATTGATGTTTGGAGTGTGAAGATCAATAATGCGCCACGCAGGAATTGGTACCTGGTAGGTCTAGTTAATGTTGTAGGAAAATAAGACGCCTTATATCAATTTTATGCTGCTCTATTGATTACACCCCTGTGTGCGCAAGTGGAGAATTGGGTCTGGGTATGCAGTGTTGTATCTCTAGACAATTTAGATACTTTTTCTAAAATAATATTGAAAACCACATTTGTCATATGCCCACAAATGCAGCTCATAACGCAAACATCCTTGAGTGGCATCTCTGCTGGGGGGAAACCCTTCTCTCTCTTCTGCAGATCCCTGTGAGCAACCACTGCTCCAGCAACTCATGGTCCTTGTGATGGCAGAAGAAAAACCCAGAACCTGAGAAGCTAATCTTGAGGAGATATTTCAGTCGTTTGTGTTTTCAAATTACTACGGCACATCTATGTTTTAGTGCTCATCAGAGGAGAGGCACTTCCTCTGTCCATCCCACAGCAGCACAGCTTGGTCATGAGCACTTGATGTGTATTTTCTTAATATGTGTATAATTATATGCATATATGTATATTCAACATGCATATATGCATATCTTTATATTCAGAAAAAATAACAAGCCAGGACCAGCACTATTTCTATACACCAATTCTCTGTCCCCGTTTTAAAGATTCTGTCACTTCCTGAGCACCCCAACAGACTCTTTCAGTATCAACCCCC
>VXBJ01002639.1:117709-131573 GCA_013400055.1 Nycticryphes semicollaris | reverse complement strand
AACTTATTTCTTTTTTTTTTTTTCTTTTTGTTTGTTCTGTTTGGTCAGTTCAATATCTAGGTTAGGAACTAGGCCGTACCTGAGTTGGCTCTGGCACGCTTGAGTGTTTGTTCAATTCAGCCATGTCTGCTTTAACTAGTTTCAGTGTAGCTGTTACAATTTTCATCCATAATATATGATCAGTTTGTAAGAATTTCCTCTACATGTGAGAAACATATTTAATGCTAACGTTCTCAAATTGGAGTTAGTTATAAATAATGCACTAATAGATGTGAGAGAGTGTAAATGATTCCTTTGTGTTGTACCTGTGAGGTTGTTAGCGCTTCTTTAAAAAACAAATAAAACCTCTTTTGCATGATATTTATTCCCTTCCCTTCCGTCAAAGGGGTTACAGTCTTTGTACCTTTTTATGTAAATTAAAAATCTTTAGCCAGTTCTGTGTCAAAAATAAATAGTTGAATGAGCTTGCAGACAACATTTATTTTGTATGTACATTAATGGGCACTTCCATTTTTTCCTGCAGGCTAGAATCCACTTTGAAATTCATGTTTGATAAATTCCCCGGCTTTCCGAGTAATTTAGCTGTCTATAGGGCTGTTGATCCTTTGAGTGTATTGCTGAACCATTGGGACTTGTGCACCACATCTGCATATCCAAGTTCAAATATATACTCAAGATGATTGGTTTAAACTTTAAGTTGTTGATCTTATTCCTGATAGATTTGTTAGATTGTCTCCCATTTCATTTCTAAAATCTGTGCCTAATCCATAAATACCCCTTCTTAAATATGTCTCCAATAAATTCACTGATTGAGTTAGTCGTTTTGTAAGCACAGAGCTAAATTAATATTCAGCATAGCCTAATAATCTTAAGACACAATGCTGTCTGATATTGTGTATTTGAATGAGAATTTGAGCGGGGCACTTGCAGATCAGTGTGCAGGTACTACTTCCCAAAGTAGCAATGTTCCCTTTGAAAAGAATTTGACACCTTCTGAGCATTTAAAAAGGATCAGGTTTTCATTGGGGCATGAAATCACTGAAGAAGGGTTCAATTTGTTGGTCTTCCTCAGCTTTTTCAAGGCTTAGGCTAGTTTAGCTTTGCTTTTTCTCCCTTTTTACAGAGGGCTGGTTTCAGCTCTTGTTTGCTGTTCCAGTGTTTGGCAAGAGGCTGATACAGCAGGTGTAACAGCCAAATGGACAACACTGGGAGCTACAACGAGAGACAGCTGTCTGCAAATCCTCCTGTGAGGACAGGCTGCGAAAGTTGGGGGGGTTCAGCCTAGAGAAGAGAAGGCTCTGAGGAAACCTTAGAGCCCTTTCCAGTCCCTAAAGGGGCTCCAGAAAAGCTGGGGAGGGACTCTTGATGGGTGAAGGGCTTGATGCTGAAAAAGGGGAGATGGAGCTGAGATCTGAGGCAGAACTTGTTTAGTGTGAGGGTGGTGAGAGCCTGGCCCAGGTTGCCCAGAGAATCTGTGGCTGCCCCATCCCTGGAGGGGTTCAAGGCCAGGTTGGAGGGGGCTTGGAGCAACCTGGTCTGGTGGGAGGTGTCCCTGCCCAGGGCAGGAGGTGACACTGGATGAGGTTTCAACTCTTTTCCAACATAAACCATTCCATGATTCTGTGAAATTCTAGCCAGGCTTATTTCAAATATAAACTGTCCTGAAGTGCTGTGCAATACCCTCTAGATCAAAGGCTTTTATTTCCTGCCATGTCTTCCCTCGGCTCTTGGTAGTCTTGTGTTTGTACCAGGTATGATGTGCATACACCACTGATGGCCAAGGGCTGGGGCATTGTATGGCCACTGAACTAAATGGGGCAAGGACACGGGATATTGCTTCCTCTGGACAGTTTCATCTTTTCCCGCTCAGCTTATTTTAATTGTTGTAGGCTGCCTGTCTGGAAAGAACGGGAGAATTTATATTATGTCCTGTGAATATAGATTGATGCTGTGACCAACAGGATCTTTTGGTCATACTGTTATGAAGCTACTTGTCTGGTTTGCTGTTAACAGGTACAATACAATCTGGAGTGTTCTGTGATGTATGAGAGTTGTTCAAATAATTCAAATTTTGAAGTTTTTATTATGTTATAACTTTTAGAGGATTCACATTTTTTATCCATTTATTAAATTTTTTAGCTTGAGACTATTAGTCAGGGGTGCTTTGTTTTGCTGGAGGTTTGCAGTAGGTCAGCAATGTGACTGTAATCATCCATTCTGACACTGACATAGCATGTATTACAATTATACTTCTTTTTTTGTTTCTATTCTTTAAGAGGAGATTATTCTAATAATGTACCTTGTGTGGCCTTTCAACGTAAAGTCCAATAAGTTCCTTGTTGTAATTAATAAAACAGATCTGACTAGTTATACCAGGAGTCAAATTTAGAGTCTCTTGGGCCTTTTTGTGATAGAGGAGAAAAGAGGTGCAGTGGGGATGGTTTTCTTGGTTGTTTGGGTTTTACTTGTTGTTTTGTTTTATTTTAATATGTGAAAACTTATTTCTCATTAAACCCTAAGAATTTTAAATCAGCTGAATTGATTAGCACCAAAAGGATTAGGGAAATACATTTTTCTAGTTTTGAAGAAAGCATAGATCCATATACTTATCGCTCTGCTCTGTCTCACGGAGGTTAATGTTTATCCCCAGAAACTCTCTTGTTTTGTGCTGTATGTGCTTTTTTTTTCTTGAGGGGAGGGGAATGGGTGTGAGGGCTGCAGAATAGGGGAGAGCAGTAGTCTTCAACTCAGAAATTAGATTTTTGATTTCACATAAGATCAAGTTTGCTCAGGAGCAGTGCCATAGTATTTAACATGATTTACTACTTTGCTCACTTAAATTAACAAATTGGACCATATTTCATTGAGGTAATTAAGCACATCTATAACCTTAATAATGAGACTTTCTCACAGGTGCAGTCCTACTAAAGTTCATCAGCCTGGCTTAGTCTTAAAATGTGCATATCCAAAAACCCTTTGTTAAAGCAGATCCTTGTCACCTTATCTCCTTATTTTGGGCTATCGACAGTCCTTTCATGTCTTCTGCTGTTTTGTCTTAACAGCAACATTATGTATTTTGATTTGGAATAATTAGTGGAAAAGTTTATGCAAACAGTGGCTTCAGATTTGTGATTGAGGCATTGATGTATTTCTGTCAGTAAAATACAGATCCTGTCCATGAAAAATAGCAGACCCAAGCTCCAATGTCCTTCTGTTCCCAGTCAGTGCTTGGGAATTCATGTGGTGTTTCCAGTATTTTGTCCTACTGTTTTCTTCTCTGATCTCTGCTGCATTTTTTTTTCCTAAAAAACTGGACTCTGTGGCTGCTGTGATCTGACTTTTTGGTAGGAAAGAAGTGGCAAATCTTCACGCTCCAGAGAAAGCCCAGCACAAGAGGAGGGGATATCCTGAGTGGAAAGTGGAAGAGCCCAAACCCAGTGCTCCTGTGAGGGTATTGTAGGACTTGAAATTATAGCATCACAGAATGGCTTGGATTGGAAGGGACCTTTAAAGGTCATCTTGGCCAACACCTCTGCTGTGATCAGGGACATCTTCAACCAGACCAGGTTGCTCAGAGCCCTGTCCAACTTAACCTGAATGTTTCCAGGGATGGGGCATCTTCCACCTCTCTGGACAACCTGGGTGCGTGTCTCACCACTCATTCAGTGTAAAATTTTTCCTAACATCCAATCTGAACCTCCCCTGCTCCCCTGGCACTTGAGACCATTTCCTCTTGTCCTATCACTTGTGACTTGGGAGAAGAGACCACCACTTACCTCTCTAAAATCTCCTTTCAGGGACTTGTAGAGAGCGATAAGGTCTCCCCTTAGTCCATCTTCAGACACTTCCATGGACTTCCTCCTCAATCCTGCTTGACTGCTATTGCATTCAACCAGATGGAGACAGTCTTCCCAACTTTTACGTTCCTCCAAACCTTCTGGGTTCTGCTGGGGTCACTCTGATTTAATCTGAGAGGTACCTGCCCTTATTCTGGCCTCTCCCTGCTCCACAGAGCAATTCTGAGCACTTTTCTTATATTTCAGACATTTTTCCATTGTTCCCCTTTTCCGGCTCGTACTGAACTTCTTCCTCTGGGACTCCAGCTGGGTCTTGGTCATTTAAAAGAGATTCTTTTGGGTTCTTTCCATTACTTTACAACCCTCCCCCAATTTCCCTGCACTTCTGTTCCACGTGTGCTGCCTGGTGAATCTTTGTACTTCTACTGGCCCCTCAGTCCTCCCTGGGGTGACCATGGAATCTGCCCCCATCCCTCCCTCCCTCCCGAGCCAGCACGGCCGGCCCAGGTTTGCTGTAGTCAATTTTTGTTTCATCTTGCAGTCAGTATTACATAAATAGTGGAAGTTTGTCCTTGCCTCAGGTGATTGATGGGGAGGTATATTTGTACATATCGATTGAGATAAAAAATTAGTAGTTCGCAATAGGAAAGGCAAATTAGTCATCAGAAGGAAAGTGCTTGGAGTATTTTAAGAGTTCCTTGATTAATTCTCATGCTGTGAGTTCTTCTGACAGTAAGTTTTATGTCCTGAGATGTGGGAGGATGAGGCGGTAGTATCGGGTTATTGCAAATTTTACTTTTACTCCTTGCTGATTTATTTCACTGGCTCTTGCTGCGATTAGACACAGAGGGCTAAAAATGACTTCATTTTGGGGTGACAAGTGCACTTTTCTGTGCTTGAGTTAGGAGCCAGGAAGGAGGGTGGAGGTTTTAGCTACAAAATTATTGTTCTTATACATGAAAATTAATATTTAGAAGCTAGCGTGCATAAAATGAAAAGAGCCTTTACCCGTGGTGACAAGCCCATCAGCTGGGTTTTACCTCCAAAGGAGGAAATAACTAGTTCTGTGAGGTACTGGTAAGTTTGGGAAGTAATTTTTTTTTCTCTGATTACTTGACAATTTTTTTCCTAATTGCTTCATTGAAAGTAGTTTTTAATAAGTATCTTAGGAGACTGAGAGGTCTTGATATTCTTCCTAAAATGCTTTCCACTTTCCCAAGAATTTTGTAGCATGTTTTTTAGTTTTTCTCTATTGCAAACTATAATAGAATTCTTGCCAATAAAAAATGGCTTATTTGCTACTTTTAATTTGTCCAAGAATAATTTAGATAGAAATTCCAATTACTTTGAAAGGAACATATTTTCTACTGTACTCTTTCAGCTTGTTTAAAAAGAAGTCTTTGATAATTTGTAAGCATTTCTCCTGAAAGGCAATTTTACTTAACTTGAATCCAGAAGGAAAAAAAGATGCACAGAGGTTTCAATTTTTAAACTGATAACAAAGCACTATATTTGTGCTGTTACATTTCAGCACAAAGAGGCTGCAAAATAACCTTTTTTTAGTTAATGGTAGAAAAGAGATTTAATTGCTCTGAAACACTTATTCTATGTATTATCTCTTTGATTAGAAGACGGTTGTAAATGACTTATTTAATGTAATTGCAAACTCTAGCATGGAAACCAAAAGAGGAAGGGTAAGTTAGAACCTTTTTTTTTTTTTTTTTTTTTTTTTTAATTGTAAGAGTTTTCTGAAATTAGCAAAGGTGCAACGTTTAGGAATCAGGCTATTCTTGGATGTCTGAGCATTGGTGCCTCTCAGACTTGAATTAGGACAACACCGTCAGCAAACATGTCATACACCGTACCAGCACTTCTGCAGGTATCTTAATGTCTGCTAGAAAGGTAATCAACTGTCTCTCATCTTCGAAAATATTTTCAAACCTGGTGTTGTTGAGTAGTTAAGGGCACAGGGCGTCTCTGCCACTGGGTCCCCACCCCATGCCTTTGGATGGCTTTGCCTGTGACAAGCTGGAGCTTTGACAGTAACAGCTTTCTGCATCCTGAAGGCTATTCCCAGTATTTGCCCTGTGGAAAAATTCACAATAAATTGGACATGGGAGATGATTGTTTTGTGCTATGGATGCAGCTGTATGCTATAATCGTGGTCATTTGCAGAACTCGGAAATATTAATGTCGATATGAGAAAGAAGGAAAGGGTAAGAGTGTGTAGGCAGAGAGACTGCTTGTGAGTAGGGAAAACCACAGGGCATGGAAATCCTTTAGGTGTAAAATGGAAACCTCCACTGGTGAACTGTTCCCACCAAGGAATCCCAGAACTTCACAGATCACAGAATCACAGAATGCTATGGGGCTGGAAGAGATCTCTGGAGATCATCTAGTCCAATCCCCTGCCAGAGCAGGTCCACCCAGAGCAGGTTGCACAGGAACTTGTTCAGGTGGGGTTTGAATGTCTGTAGAGACAGACTCCACCACCTCTTTGGGCAGCCTCTGCCAGGGCTCTGCCACCCTCACAGCAAAGAAGTTCCTCAGGTTTAGATGGAACTTCCTGTGTTCAAGTTCTTGTGTGACCTCTTGTCCTGTCACTGGGAACCACTGAAGAAAGACTGGCTCCTTCCTTCTGACACCCTGTTTATTGGTGTTGGTCAGATCCCAACCCCCCTCAGCCTTCTCTTCTCCAGGCTAAAAAGATCCAAGCCCCTCAGCCTTTCCTCAGCAGAGATGTTCTAGTCCCCTTGTCATCTTTGTAGCCCTGACTTCACACACGGCTGCTCGGATGAGACGTGAAGCCGGGACCATGCACTAAGGCAAGGCTCTGGTAGTGTGTGTGGTGCAAAGTCACCACTTGAAAAACAGAGGGTGAACCAGGGCACTGAAAAAAAAAAAAAGTTATAAAACCTCAAAACACATATGAAACTGTGTAAGTGAGGATTTTCCACGGTTGTGTGCTGAATTTCCATGTGACTTTGCTGCAGCTGCACATGTTCACGGGTTTCTGGTTAAACTCTGGAGGGAGCCTGCTCAGCCAGTGTGTGTGCCACCAGCAAGGGACATGGGCTTGCAGCCAGGGAGACTTTGAAAACGTCACCCTCCTTCTCCTGAGTAGCACTAAGCATGAGTTATAGCTATTTACTCTGGGCTAACATACTCGATTACTCTTTTAAACCATTGTTTTAGACTTTCCAGTGAGCACAGTCAGTTCTCATTAGTTACTAGTTTAGAAGCCCATGGTATATTTAGACATCATATACATTTGTCAGTGAAGAGTAGCTTAAATGATCTACTTTGTGCACTGCTTAATTATGTTATTTTACTGTTCCTGAAAACCTGACACAAGGCAAATTTACATTACTGTGCTCCTAATTAGCCAATAATCCTTAAGGATTTGAATGATACATACCCAAAGTAATTTCCTTGTTCACTAAATATGAATTTCCTTACGTTAGGTTAAGAAGATGGCACAATGACAGCAGGCATCTTGATGATGACAGCTCTCAACATGTTTGTCTCCAGAGTCAAAATCTATTAAAAGACACACAATGATCTCAGCACTTTAAGAAAGTGTGGAATGTGAAATCAATAGGTTTGTATACAAAGATGAACCAAACTTACATCTTTTAATTGTTGTGAGGTTCCCACCACCCCAGACTACTGAAGGGTGCAAAGTGTTTATAGTCGTGGTGTCTCTTCATGCATTCATCATCTCTGCAGCCTCTTAGCTCAAATAAAAAAGCATACGTGCTCCAAAAGAGGTCTTGTAGGGTCCTTCATACTTCAGACACCTTTTGTTTGGTACCAATCCCAAATGCACTCATCTCATGCATGTGGTAGGGTGCGTCGTCTTGGCTTTGTGTCCATCTCTGGACTTTCGTGTGCTGAAAGCTATGAGGGTTTGTTGTTGTTTTTGGACTGGCTGGGGTGCTGAGGGGTTGGTATCAGTTTGTATTTTCCCCTATAAGACAGTTCAGTTTAATGCATTGTTATATTTAATCTTTGTAAGGAATCCAGATGCTACAGTTACGGGTGCATAAAAATAAGTAAAGGTAAATAGACTGTAATGACTTTACCATGGTCAGTTGTTGTAACGTGGACTTACATATCAAAAATGTACTGCCAGAAAATTATTTAAATTTCTAAGGCAGAAAAACTTTCCCTGGACTGGCCTGTGGCACTCATACAGAACTCATTACTGTTTTCATAGGCTCAGCTTTTTCTACATGTCCAACACTAAACTTCATGCAACTAAATGGAAATTAAAAGTTTTCTGGTTCCTCCTATAAGTTTTCCAGGGATATTTTTTTTTTGTAAAATAAACTTTTGAATGCTGAAATGGTGAACAAAGGTAATCTCTTTCCTCTGCTGTGCAGTCAGCATGTACCCAGTGCTGCCGTTAGACAAAGATGCTCCTCCCTGGGGAGATGCTGTTGTTCAGCAGATTGAGAGTCAACATCAACATGAGAGGCTGTGACCATGGTTAGTTGGGAGCTCTGGTGTGGCTTTCTGGACCAAGCACCAAGGAGAAGGCTGCAGTCGACTCCTATCTCCTGCGTGCCCCCACCGCAGAGACACTGTCCTGGCAGTGGTTGGGGTCCCCAGGATGAGGACGTGGGTCCAGGGCTGCCCCTCAAGTTCTTGGAGAGATCCCACTGCACTCGGTGCAGCAGCGGGTGTGCCACCTCTGTCCTGGCCAAATTCTAGCATGGGTGAGCACTTCTCATCTAACTTCTTGTTATCTAAGTTACTTGTGCGCTTTTAATTGTATGTAGTTTAGTTGTGGGGTTTTTTTCTCTCCTTATCCCAAACTGAAATAACGCTGGCCTTTTAAATGGCTCCCAAGGGTGGGTTCATTTCATGGATAGTGAAGGGACTCCATTGCACAGGGAGACACAGAGGAGTGGATAATGCAAATGTCCACGCTGACACTAGAGTGGGGAAATCAGAGTCTTCTGAAGGGGTCTGTCTGGATGCAGATAAGCAGAGCACTGCAGTAGGTGACCCTAATGCTCCTGGACCATATTCCCCTGTCCAGCAATGGATAAATTACAAAAAGGGAAGGGATAGCTCATAATAGGATAATACTTCAGCATAGTTTACTTAAAAAAACAAACAAACAAAAAAAAAACAACAAAAAAAAAAACAAAAACAAAAAACCCACAAAAACCCCAAAACAAAACAGATGAGGAGGGTGCTTAGAGGATCTATCCCAACCATGTCCATAGGAAAAATAACCCGTGATGAAACTGGGGTGTAAGAGCAACCTTTACTCTAACCCTTGGCAGATGCAGAGGCTTCACTGTCTGTAAGATGTTTTCCTACTGATATTGTTAATTGGGTTTCTTGGATTAGGGTCACAAAAGGCTTCATTTGTGACGTTGGGTACCTAAATACACATGGTTCCTCTGATCCCACCTGACCCAGGAGGTAGGGGGGTGCCTGCTGAGGGCCCATGTGCCAGATGGGTCCTAATGCGCTCCACTCGTGTCCTCCTCACCCTGTTTTATTTAAGACCTTACAGTTTTGAGATCTTTTGTCTTTACCATTATGGAGCTCTCCCATGATAGGAGCTACTGTAGTGCAGCGCTCCTGTTCTTCCCCTTCCAATTGGACTTGGTCATTCTGTGACAAAATGACTCATTTATGGTGCTGGGAGTGGGTTTGAGTGATGATTTTCTGGGCATTGGCGGGAAAGGGGAAAAGCTTGTCTGGAGAGGCATCTACCTCGCCACTTCAACAATGTTCAGGTGCTCCCTGCAAGGCGGTTTCTGTTTTTTCTCCCCCAAAAAGGTGGGAGAGCATCCATGACTCCCCCCCACCACCACCCCCCCGCCTTAAGGGGCTGTAAGTGTGTGGGGAGTTGTCTCTCATGAGGTTCAACCCAGTGAAACGAGCTCTCTTTGGGGAGTGCTGAGTCCCCATTAATTTCTGTGGGAGTTTATGGTGCTTAGCATTAAACGAGAGCCTGGGAGAGGCTGAACATGGAATTTGTGTGTGTTTTGCTCACGTGTCAGCAAAGCACATGTATCTGCAATTGAGTATGCACTTTGTTAGGTTAAGAAACATTTCTTTATGGTCTGTAAAGCAAGTGAATAAAATTGAGAGGGAAATATATACGGTGTCAGCTTGCCCGTATGCAAAAATTACTCTATTTTCTGCTGTAGACACAAAGCATACAGAAAGAAAAAATTGTAATCGTGTTACTGTATGATCATCCTATATAAGCACATTAGTAAAACACTATGATACCAGTCGTATTGTGAACTTAAAGCCACCCCTAATTAAACTGTCTGCATCCCCCAGCATTTTCCTGTGATGATGTCAAGCCGTGCAGCAATTAGTTGTCCCTCTATGAATGTAAACAGTGTTTGTAAATCATATAAATTTAACCTGCTTTGGTTATTGAAAAGCTCCTAAAATGGAATTAATTAGTATTGCAGATTTTGGAGTTACAATTTATGAATAATTTTTGAATGTCTTGTTGTAATGTTTTCTGTGATTCATGGCAATTAATTCCGATAGCAAAGGTAGCACTTATTAAAAATCCCAGATATAATTTGGGGTAGGGCTAATGGTGTGTACAACAGCATGCAAAATATTTTATTGCCCTGACACAATCACTGTGGGTTTATTTTAAATGAAGATTTAGTCCATTCAAAGGGAGCGAGTGCCCTGACCTTTCAGCTCTCTCCATTTTGTACCTCCCGCACTACTTCAATCTAATTTGAATGTTAGGTTTGAATACTGAAGAAGTATGCCCTTCTGCAGTAGTTCATCTTCTCTTTAGAGATCAGACTAAATGCCTGTGGCAATATGCTAGGAAACATAGCACATTACCATGAAATAGCTCCATTAGAGACAAAGAAATGTAAACAAAACAAACGCGTTTGCCACTGTTTTTAGCTCAATTATATTTCTCCTATTGATGGTGTTGTGTAAAATGAAAAAGTGCTCAAGACCTAAATTTAGTAAACCTTTTGTTGCAATTTACTCCAGAAAAAACCTCTGTTGCTGGAGGTGGATGGTTTACCTGAGCCATCAGCTACATAGCACGTTTATGGTTATTGTATTTTACAGGTTGATAGATTTTTATATTCTGTCCAAGTCAGGATCTTACACCACCTGGTTTATTATTTAGTAATTTACAGTGCAGTCAGGCATGTTTGGTTTAATGTAGGATAAACTTATAAATCTATTGTTCCTCCAGTTGCTGGGGTTGGTGTGCAATGAACTACAGAGCTTGATGCGTACATACATTTCAGCTCTGCTTATTTTCTTTGATAGGGAAGCAGGCAATAGATAACACAGTGACAGTAGCATCCCAGGGGACAGCAAAATGTGAGAGCAACACACCGTCAGGTTAGTAGGTCATTATTGTATGAGCACTGAGCCATTAATTGACTACTGTACCAGGCTCAATCTGTGTCAGATTATGGCTTTTGGCAGCAAGGACTGTTATCTAATGGCTAACTTTGTTTCTTGACTATCTTTTTATTAGGTTTTCTGATAAAATTATACTTAAAAAGGTAAAAATACTTGCTATAATGCTTGTTTAGTGTTTTGGTTTTTTTTAAAGAAACCATGCAGAATAGTGGTAATGTCAATAGGTAAAATTTCATGTAAGGTACCACCTGGTAGAGTGCTTTTGCTGATATTTTTAAGTAGATTTTTTTTTTTTTTAAACTTACTAAGCAACTGAGTAGTCAGACCATATATTTAGGGCGAATAAATGTTAGGGGTGCAAGGCTGTTACGAATAGATATCTGGTACCTGAATACTTTTGCTGGTCTTTAGTGTTGGGTAGGAATAAAAGAACTCACAGAGGGTATCAACAGCAATAATCAGGCTGGTTTTTTATACCACCTGCCCCAAGAATAGGAGAGGGACTGGCAGTGCTGGCACAGTGAGACCCCCAGAGCGGCAGGAGGGTGCATGGCTTAGTACCAGAATAAGGGGAGGAGTCAAGGATGTTGGGTGGATTTGAGGAAAAAGACATATTTTGCTTTGGGAAGAAGGAAATACATGTGTCTTCACGTGTGTGAACATATGTGTGCTGGTGAGCTGGGGCACAGGAAAGGGTATTTCTGTTATGGCTTAAAATGAGGTGGTGGGGGGGGAACTTTCTGCTTAGGACCCTTTTATCAGGGGCTGGAGACTTGCTGGGAGCAGGGTGATGGTCCTCTGCCACCTGCCTCCATGGGATGGAGATTTCCTGGCTATGACAGACAGTCCTGGGAGGCTGGAGAAGTCAACATCCAGCTCAGGGCTCAGTTTGGGCAGGATTTTGCTCGGGGTTCAGATGTGATTTCAGGTTTCTGCCTGTCTTGCAGAGGGGCTGGAGCAGACAAACTGTTGTGTCTCGTCTGTGCACCTGCCGAAAACAAATCCAGGATATTCCAGTGCAGATAAGAGCACAACAGGAGTTAAATATTGCTCATTTTTAAAAGGCTTTCTGCTAAGAGCTGTTGTCCATGGGATCTCTTGGAATTTGGTAAGGTGAGCATGTGTGTTTGTGGGCTTGGCTCTGCAATGGGTATTCCTATTTTCTGTAATTCCTCTGGAGGAGAGAAGGGCTGCCGGAGGGGGCTTGGGGTGCATCAGCCAGGACCACCTGGCATTTCTGCTTTGCTGCTGTTTGACAGAGTTGTTCAAGTGATGGAGCCCGAGTCTAATTTCTGTTCCCACCCACAAATCGACCCATTTGTGACCTTGGGCAAAATAGTTAATCCGGACAGCCCTCAGTTTCCCTGTTTTGCTCTCCATTAAAAATGATTTGCTGTCTGAGAGTGTCAGGTACGACAGGAGAACCCAGTGTGATTATTAATAATTATCAATAGAGGAAAAAGTGTGAAGAGATGGTAAGGAAAGGTGCACAAACCTTTACCTCATTAGAATTGTATTCAGATTGAATGTTATTACAGTCAATATTTTGTGGATCCCATTTTTCAGCCATGTGTCTAAATTTGAATAACTTTTATTGAATATCTTGCACCTTAAAAAGATGCGGCTAAAAACATGGAACAATTGAGCTTTGAGCATCTCATCTCGTTTTGTTATTCTGTGCTTTCTCCTTCCTCTTACAGCAAAATCATTTCTGGAAATTGGATAGCAATATGTAAAATATGTTGTTCAGGCAGTGATGTCTGATTACATTGATTCCACACTATGTAGTGCTCTTAATGGAGATTTCTGCTTTCTATTTGCTGTGAATTTCTGGTTACCATTTGCTGCACCATGTGATGAGGCTGTTTCTATGGGCTCTGCTGCATCTTGTCCCCTTAGTATTTTTAAAAAAAACTCATTTGGAAGAATTAGCTACCTTTTACGTATTTAAAATTTGACTCCATGGAAATCGATGTACAAATAATTTTTATGGTTACAATAAGTAGGTTCCATAACACAATACAAATATCTGTATGTAAATCTTGCCTTGGAGGTAGCTATCTACTGTACATCCCAGTACTTATCCTACTTTCACACCTAATTTTCTTTGTGAATCACACATAAAACTCACATATTCTCTGCTGTGCAATGAAATCATGAATTCTTAGCATGCCCACACATAAGATGTTTCTCTGAGAATAATATCCATAACAGTTTTTTAAGAAAAAAGAGGAGGAAAAAAAAAAACAGGGAAGGTTTTGGTGTGCTGTTTATTTTTATGATAATTTAAATATGTTAATACTATACCTAAGAGTTTTTTTTTTTTTATGCATACACATTTTGCATAAAGAAGAGCTTTTACTCCCAAGCTTCAGTTTGCAAGGTTGGGAGGGGGAGAGAGAAACCCGTTTGGTGCACTGATGGCATCTCTGGACACGATATTAAATACCACCATAAAGCTACATTCTCTCCAGACTTTTAACGACTGTCTTGTCTTGTATGACGGCCTGAAAAAAATAGATTTCCTTCTGCAAACAAGTGTTTTAAAATTAATCCTCGCAAATTTGTGAGAGCGTTTAATAAAAGTAGATGTGCCATTAGTGTGCCCCTGGGTCCTGGCCAGTGACAAAGAGCTTTGTGCTGGGTAGAACTGTGTTTACACTTTTTATAGT
>VXBJ01002639.1:105209-112709 GCA_013400055.1 Nycticryphes semicollaris | reverse complement strand
CAGGGAACAAGAAAGTAAGCGGGTAATGGATTTACTAACTTGTCAGGAGAGCTGAATTTAGTCAAAATTTTCTGTTGGTCAAGGTAAGATACTCAGTGCTGCCTTTTAGTTGAGTAAACAAATGGACTTTTGATTGCTGTTTGAATTAATGAGTTTTATCCATCAACTCAAGTTGAGTCCTTGTTCAAGTTAGACAATTGTCACATGTAGAGTGTGTTCTGCTGGTGTCAATGGGATCACACGCATCTCCTGAACCCTGCCCTGAGGGTTCTGTCAGAAATGAGCTTGACCGATCCCATGGATTTGAACAAACCAGGTTTGCTGATGACAAGAGATTAAAGTTTGTGATAATTTTAGTGGCAGGAAGCTGAGAGCAAGGCTCAGAGAATTCTGGTTTAGATGCTGTCACGCAGCCAGCCTGGGAAA
This sequence comes from Nycticryphes semicollaris, assembly GCA_013400055.1. Classification (NCBI taxonomy): domain Eukaryota; kingdom Metazoa; phylum Chordata; class Aves; order Charadriiformes; family Rostratulidae; genus Nycticryphes; species Nycticryphes semicollaris. Next base: position 112,283 of record VXBJ01002639.1, on the reverse strand, counting down.
GGTTTTTAACTTTTCATTGTCACCGGAGAAGTATTTGCAAGGGTTTTTAATATGCCATCATACAACCTGGGCAATACAAATGTGCGCCCTTTTCAAAAATAAACCTGCTTTTTCTCCCCGAGAATCACTCACTTGAAAACCAGCTACGACGAAGGAATATTTAAAGTTAAATTTTTAGCTGGTGTATGTGACTTTGTTATATTCATTTTCAGTAAAAGGCAAGCGGGAAGTGACGTGATGCATAAAAGAACAGTGTGTTAGCAGCTGATGTCTACAGGAATTTAAAAATCGGGACTCTCAGATTTTCAGTGAACTGTACTATATTTTTAATCAGGGGAAGGAATGAATTAACACATCTGCTTTACATAAACCTTCATTTGTATTGTTGGTAACAGTAGGTAGAAATCTCAAAGCTGACGTGAACCTTATTTAAATAAAGAATGTGCCAATTCTGCTGATGGCTTGATTGAAGATGCAAACCTCATTGCAGGGGTAGATGCTGCAGTCAACCAATATGCACAGAAAGTTCAAATCTGCATGTGATTCCTGAGAGTATGTCCCTGCCACAGCTAGAGCTTCATTGTGCAAGGAGGTGAGCTGTAAAATATGTTAGTTTTTATATTTGTGTTCAGGAAACCACTGCTTTTCTGCATCAGGGCAAACAGCAGCACAAGTACAGGCATTCCTAAAAGTATTTTCTGGCTTTGTGCTCGGTCAGTGGATGTTTTTTGGATCAGGTATCTGTGAGAATTGTGTAGAAGACTGCTCTTAGGGGCATTGCCAGAGCTGGTGTCTGCCTTGCAGTCTGGTTAGCCCATCTGCTTTCCACAGTGCCCCTCAGGGGGTGATGCTGGGGGTAAATGGGCTAAAAAGCAGAGCAAATCTTTGCTAAAATTGACAATCAACACAGTGGTTAAAAAAAAAAAAAAAGGCACCCTTCATTTGGAGGACTTTCTCTCGCACAGGAGTTCTAACAGCCCTTGGTACCACACTTGATATAAAGCCCAGGAAGGCTTCCTCTGTTAGAACAAGTGCATTGAAACCCTACATGCAAAATTTAGACCCTTGCAAGATTTTTGGTAAGGAAGTTTGTACACTAATGATCCTGAGGGACACACTGGCTGGTCTGCACATCCTTGATGTATGACTCGTGCAAGGCAAAAGAGAAACAGATCAACCATGTGAGGAGTTTCCCCAGCTCTGTCCAGGTGATGGTTCTGAGTGTCAGGAACAGGGAGAGACTTTTATTTCCAAATAAATGATTGCTACCAAACTCGCCCCCATTTACAAATGCGCTCTGGGATCTTCAGCACAGCACTGGTTTCTAACTGCTGGTTCAACTTGCCCTGAAACTTGGCTTGTTCATGGTAGAGAAGGTAATTTAAAGACTTTAGTAGGATCTGGGTGGAGTGAACTGGATGTTCTCTATGGGCAGATTAACATAAACCAGGCTACTGGTGGATCAGCTGTAGACCACTGATGCCTTTCCATATATTAACCTATATTAAAAAGGGCTGGCGTAGGCCTGACAAAGTGTTTTATTTCCCCAAACCAACCCAATCTGCCTTGTGGTCTGCTGTTCCCTCCCAAGAGCTGTAATAAAAGCCCTCAAGTGAGGCTGGTGTTAAGGGTTAAAATCTTTGTGACACTGGAAAGCTCCTTAGACATTCTGATCTGAAAACATGCATCACTTCATTCTTTAGTACAAAAAAATAATATTTCAAATTGTAGTTTGGACATGATGTCCACTTTTTTGGCTCAACAAACAAGCCAGAAATTGTTTTTAGATTTCCTCCTTGGCATTCACGAAGTTTTGCCTAAAACCCTTGGAGACTTGCTGAAAGAGATTTATTTATGTGCATTGCAAAGAGCTTGCCAAATAACTTCAGCTTCATGTTTTTAATATTTTTCTAAATTTAAAAATTAATAAAAAGAATAAACTTTTGGTTTAGTCATTATTAATTATGAATATTCCCATCTATTCTGCCTTATATCAGAGGTAAACAGAAGCTAAGATGCTGCTAGGAAGTTAAAAATACTGGCAAATGCCCTACCCCTGTTATGTGTATGGGTTTTGTAGAGTGTTTTCTATTATTTTTTTGGGTGACACTTTTTCCACTTTATCAGTGTTTGGAGATCAGCTTGGAGACTTCCTTTCAAATGGCTCTTGGCTAACTTGCTTCTATTAACTTCTGAAGTGTTTTTTGGAAGTGTTGGAAGGGAAAAAAGTAGTTCTGCGTTAAGAAAAAGGACACGCTTTATGAACTGTGATATTTTTCTCTTCAAAGTAGGAGGAAAAATTCCCAGACTTCAGTAGGAGTAAGACCAGATTTGCCCTCCTTTCCCATGTACATAGCAGAGCTGAGGTCACTGTAGTCAAAATTAGGGTTTACTTGGTTTGTCTCCGAAGTAGTAAAAAATAATTACTCTTGCTGTTTTGAGGTTCTGGAGCACTGTGGTCTGGTTCAGAAGTCTGGGACATCCTTTGTTGCACTTATTCTGAGTTTTGGATTTGATTTGATCAGCTATTTGATTTAATTAAAAGGAGAGTTAAAACATTGTCTGTATCCTGATGTAAACAATAGTGTGCTATTTTCCTACTTGAGCTTGTTTTGCTTTCTGGAAGGGGTGATATATATTTGTCTAGTGTGAAAATGAGAGACTGATAATGGCGTGGCAATATTAGATACAAGTTTTTGATAGGGAATTTTAATACAGCCACTATATCAAAAAGCAAACTTGGAGCACTAGAAACTGTCTGTAGATATACTGTACCATGCTGTGTGGGCTCTACACCAACTGGTGTTGTCTGTACAGGGGGTTACACGACGCAATTATGGCAAAACTAGGTCCAGTTTTGACAGAACTAAATCCCAGTGTGCTCACTAGGATCAAAGAGTAGCCCAAGTATTGAACTAAGCCCCTAGTAAATTCCTTTTAATTGTTTTGGAATAAAAAAATAATAATCAAAGGAAATGGTGGCAGAAGTTACTTCCCCAGCTTCTTTGTTGCTTCTGTAATTTGTTTATTTTTTTAAGGCACAAAATGCCTACTCATATGGGACCCAAGAGTAGGGCTTGTGCTCAGCTTTTTACTTCCCTCTGCCCTAAGCCTTCATCGCTGTTTTGCCATTTGGTAGCTCCGGGTTGAAGGAACTCATTGAATGTCGTGCCTGGGAACATGAGGGCAGTGGAAGGAGGGGGGAATTGTTATTTAACAATATTCTCCTGGCCCCTTCTCTGGGGCTGCCCCTTCGGTGGGCAGGAGGCAGCTCGCTGTGGAGAGCACCAGCTGGACTTTGTTACTGGACTGAGCAGTGAGAACTGAAGGCAATGGAGAAATAAGTAAGAACAGAAATAAGCCAGGCTAAAATATAGCTTCGTTCATGTGAACTATCCCTCTGCACATCACTGCTGGGTTTCGTTCGCTCTGAACTATGTTTTGCGGTAGAAAGATATTGAAACAACTGTCTGGTTTTTTTTTTCTTTCTCTTCTCCCTCCCCCCTCCTTTTTACTATGTAATATAAAAACAAAGAAGTATATTGTATTAATATGAATACATGCCAGGGAGAGCTTTATAGGGTCATTAATACATTTCTTGGGAGGTCAAAAGACATGAAACTGAAGGGCTTGTGCCTCACAATAAAAGTGAGGCATGTATTGTTGGCCCAGGAAAACATGCCCTGGAGTATAATATTTGTGTATTTAAAAAATTATACTGGCAGAAAATACAAGGGCAGCTGCAGTGCTTTGGACTGTGCGTAACAGAAGTGACACAGGTGAGGGCTGGAACTGAGGTCATAATGGTGGGAAAATTGGGCTTTTGCCTCTTTTTGGCTCTTTATGAGGTAGAAAAAATTGTCTTAACACTTTAAAAAACATTTTTTTTCCTTGCGTGCGTGTGTTTTTTTTTTTTCTTTAAATATGAAAAACTCTGGTCACCTGTATACTAGGCTCTGGATGCATGAACAGGATACCTCACGAAAACCCTGGAGAGGTGGAAAAATTAACCACCTAAAGCAACTTCTGAAGTTCAGAAAAATCTCAGTTAAGGCAGAAAATATTACCTAAACCTCTGCTGCTTCTTCTCTGGGGGGGTGCTGGGGGCTTGCCTGTGCCCCAGGGTGGGGACATGCCCAGGGCTGGCACAACAGACACGGTGACCTCCAGCCTTCCCTGGGGATTGTTGTTGCTTTTTAGTCCTGCTCTGCCAACTGGTGCAAGGGTGTTTTCCAGGATAGATTTCTCAAGGAGTGAAAGCTCCTGTCTTTCCTTGTGAAAGACTGAGAGCAAACTAGGTAGAGACAGAGTTCTCCTAAAGAAGAAAGGTGAGAGATCTTTTTCTCAAGTGAAATAAAAAACCATCCAGAGCTAAAGATTTCCAAACCTACCAGCTTTCTCTTTTCGAGACCATCTCCTTAAAAAAAAAACAAAACCCAAACCCTAAACCATCAAACTTAAAGCCTTCATAGCGTCATACCCCTCTTTGCTGGCCACTCTGAAGTCTACACAGATTTTTAAAAGCACTTGCATCTGGAAACGGGGGAAAAAAACCCCTTGCTTTTTAACATCCACCTGGTCATCTTGATGCTACAGAACAGGGAATGGATATGCTGCTGTTTTATCCATATAGGCTGGCACTGTGGCCAAGCAGAGAGTTATGGCTGGTGAGCCTCATTTCACCCTACCAGCTTCTGCAGGAGCATGAGGCTGCCCTCAGCGACTGCATCAACCAGCCTCTCCCATTGCCAGGAGAAGTTGCAGTTCACTGTTTGTTTAACACTGACAAAGATTTTCATTATCTTACCACTAATACACTGTAGAAAATGGAGCCATTGGAGTACGGCAGCATTCAAATGTAAACATTTGAATAATTTACACTTCCAGTGTTAAATAAAAGGATTCAATCGCCAATGGAAATCTGACAACAAATATTAATTTCTAATTTTCAATAAGTAAACTTTGTGACTTCTCAAAAGCCTTTTTTATTCCTGAAGTGTAATGACAATTTTGACTTGGACACATTTGGGATTAAAATTCCCTCTGGTCAACAGAAGCCTGAAGAGTCATTATAAAAATTAAAAAGCTAGAAATAATTACAAACACTACAAGTAGTAGCAATTTTGGGATCTTGATGTGCTACAATCAACAAAAGCTGTGCCTTTTCCATCCTGTGGGATGTGAAAAGAAAGAAGTGGAGGAAAGGAATTGCCATGTTGGCTGTGGCTGGAGGCTGGAAGGGGTCCAGCACTGTGATGGAGAAGGCACCAGTGAAGTTGCAGGAATGTCATTTATAGGTAAAGCTTGGGAAAAGGTGAGATTTGCAGGGGGAGTCAGTACCTGCCAACAGTGGGAGCACCCAGTGTTCCCATGATAGATGTCTCTCGGTTTCCACTACAAACTTTTATTTTCAGAGGTTTATGGGGCTGTAGTAAAAATCCACTCACAGTTTACACTTGGTTTACACCAGGTCTCTGTCTACCAAAGTTTATTTTAACAACGTTTTTATGTGGCTCTTCTTCAGGCGGCTTCAGTTGAATAAAACCCGATGCACACTGGTTTCCAATACCGCAGTGCAGTTTTACCACCAGAATGATTTTTGTGGTCAATGAGATCAGGTGGGTCATAATTATAAGCACAGGCTTCCAGCACAATCAATGGGTATTTTTGCATGTGATTTTAGCACGTCGTCATTGGTCAGCAAGAGTTTCTTAAAACACGGAGATATGATTGCACAGTATAAGTGTCCACAAGACTCTTCGTTGGAGACTGGCAACACCTTGCCTTGCTCACCTGGTCCAGTTCCCCCTGTTCTACTGTGGCCACCGCTGACATATGAAGTAATGAGTTTTGGGAATTATCATCTTCTTAAATCTTCTTCTGGTTATAGTGTTGGAAATAGGCTTTCCACCAGATGATTGACCTGCAACGCCCCTTCCAGAGTTTGTAATTAGTGATTCTGCTCCTTCATGGTACATAAATGTCCTTACTTGAATATGGCTGTGATGTCGATCCTAGCAATGTTCATTTGTCCGAGTTTCAGGGTGGACAACACAAAACTTCTTTTCATCCGCTTTGAATTTGGGAGCATTTAATTGAGTGTGTGCTTTGAGTCAGAAGCTCTTGATCTGGCTCATCTGTGCTGATCAGTATTTTTTTATACTGCATCACATCTCCTCCTATGTGCTTCCTTCTAAGGAATAACTGTTAGCTACCGATCTCTTTATATTTCATTAATAAATAGGTTTCCAACCCTCCTTTGATTGTTTCTGTCATTGTTCTCCGAGCTCTTGGGATTTGCACAAGGCTGTTTTCTTAACACGAAGTAACCGACGCTGCAGTCAGCAGTCCAGAACAATCTCTATCGTTCATTTTTATTCTTTAGGATAGTTCCTACAGAAACTTCTGTCTAATGTGACTGTGTGGTCCTGATTAACACCAGTAATCACTGTGACAGAGCTGTTCAATAATCACTGAACTACTCTGAGTAGAGAAAAAGAGAAATAAAACGTAAAATTGTTTTTAGATCATTCATGAGTAAAGACCATCAAACTTTCCACAAAGGATTTAAAACAAAAATAATGGTACTTTCCAAATCTTCTAAGTTTAATTTTTTTTCCTGTGCCTAGATGGGGAGGAATGTTGTTCTTTGCATTAATACATTTTTACGTGGTAATGAGAGAGGGAAGAAGAGGGAGGGGGGGGACCACAAGGGATGGTCAGTTGGAGGAAATCACCTAAGCAGCCCCCTGCCCTTCTCGGCAACCCCACGCCTGCTCTCCTGCGTGGGATTGCAGCATTAAGGGTGAGACTTTCATTACTCCCTTTGCGCTTTTGCGCTATAAAAATTTTTTAGAGTTGACTGAAACCCGACACTTTGGAGAGGTCAGAGCCGGCTGCCTCGTGGTGGGAGAGGATGGGGCCGGGGAAACTCTCCTTGGTGCCAAGGGCTCCTTGCGCTGCCCAAGTGTGGTACCCCCTTGGGCATACTGCCCATCACCATCACTTCTGCGAATTCTGGGGGCTTTTGGCAGGAGTCTGAGTGAAGGTGTTTGTGCCGGGCCCTGGTGGCTG
>VXBJ01002639.1:93349-105187 GCA_013400055.1 Nycticryphes semicollaris | reverse complement strand
ACACCCTTGTCTGAGGTGGTCACAGAATGGAGAGAGGTATAAAACATTGCCTCTTAGCACTATTCAATACTGGATTTATTGCAGAAAATATTTGACTAAGCCAAGGTACTGCCCAGCACCTTGTCTTCTTTTCCCTGTTTTCTGGTCTCTTTTTGACCTTCTGCCTCCTGGTATTGTGGAACTAGAATATACGTTAGGAAGGAAAGATGTGTGAATTGTTTTCCTTTTAGAGCAACTTGCCTTTATTGAGATGCATTTGTTATCCTGGGCTCTTGAGAAGCACCTTGCCCTTTTCTTGCTCTATTTTCCATTTCTGTCTCTTCTTTGTGCCTAACTTTATTTTCTCTTTATNTGGGATGGGGCAGGGTAAGGTAATGCATAAGACTTGCTCCTGGGCTGCACGGTGGTGTGCCCCGACGCTGTGCTGTGGGATGTGGCAGACTGACTTGGAAAAAAAAAGCAAACAAAAAAATAGTCCAAAATAATGTGAGAAACTTCAGTTTTCAGAAACCATTTCTTACATGTGCATATATATGTGTGTATACATAAAATATTTTGTATACATGTGGTGCTGTGAGGTTATATATGTATATATCAGAGAGGACTCTTGAATGACCCTTCACNAGGAAGGAAAGATGTGTGAATTGTTTTCCTTTTAGAGCAACTTGCCTTTATTGAGATGCATTTGTTATCCTGGGCTCTTGAGAAGCACCTTGCCCTTTTCTTGCTCTATTTTCCATTTCTGTCTCTTCTTTGTGCCTAACTTTATTTTCTCTTTATTTTCCTTCTCAGCTTTTCTTTTTCTTTACATCTTCTTCCTTTCTCTACTCGTGCTCATCCTTCTTCTCATCACTCACTTGATTTAAGGTAAGGAGAGCACATGCGAAGAGAATTGCCATGTACAAAAGTTAAAGATATATATGGGATCCTTCATAATGCAGTTCACTCAGGCTGGTGATAGTGAAAAGGTATGTTTTCCCTGAGCTTGCCAGCAGTGTAAACCATTCAATTGATAACATAATACGTTTTTATGGTCTCTGTATAGCGATTTTCCATTTAAGTGTAAGTTAAATTGATGAATTCACATAGAGGCATAGAGGAAAGTTTTTCCTTTTTCTTTTGTAGTATAAATTCTACATGAACACTCCTGCCCTCCATTGTGAGTGGGTTTTCTTCCCAGCCATACATGAAATGTGCCCTTAGGTTCCGTTACAAATAGGTTTACACTGATGTGTATGGCTGCTATAAGCATTATGGTCTTGATCCTGCACTCATTGAAATCAATGGCCACGTTCCCTTCCCTGCAACGGCGCGAAATCCAAGTCTGGAGGTTGCTCAGAGAGCACAAAGACCTCACGGCTTTGTTTTTTGGAGGTTTTTCAAACTATTTTGTGAGTCTTGGTCGTTAGCTGGGTCTACTCTATCTGATATTCGTGTCCTGTGACACACGGCATTCACATTTTGGTGCATGTACAGGCAATTACTCAGGAATTTCTCATTGTAGGTTATCCAATTACAGAGTTTCTTGTCTTGTTCCTGTTGGCCTGGGAGATCTGTTACTTGAGCTGAGATCTTTTCCCTCCATGAAAATGAAGTGGTACTTTTGCCAGGTGGGTAGTAGAAGTGGGGTCTTCCACAGAAACAGGAGTTGCTGCAAAGAATGGCATTTGTCGTTCGGTGGGTGACGTATTTTCTCAGTAACTTGGCTGGCTGGAGTGCCTGCCTTTCCCATGAAACGTAAAACGTGACCATTTGTGCTCCATAACAGGATCCAGCGACAGTTTCAAAGTGTCTGGTCACATTTCAATGTGGCTAAGCTATAATTCACCCCTTGAAAATACATTCATCAAATATATTTTCTGCACTCTGTTTCCTAACAAGGGCTCACATATTTATTTTCTGTGCCAGCACTGCTATATTTCACATGAATTCTAATATTTCAGTAGTCGGTAAGGAATCCTCATTCGTATGGATTTCAGCTCCCCTTGGCTGAAAGGTGCTATTAGAAGGAAGGGGCTGCATGTTTGCACAGTATTAGCTAAAAAATTGGATTATAATCTTTGCCATGCTTCATGACGAGCTAGCCTTGGCCTGTCCACAAGCACGAGTTTCAGATGAGCAAATGCCAGTTGCCCCATTCCTGTGAGCCCCTTCTTGGTCCCCAGTTCATGGAATTATCTAAACACGTGCTTAAGTCCCTTCTGTACGAGCACATGGGGAATCCATCATTATTCAGAATGGCCTTCGGCAGTATTTATAATGCACTTAAAGTTTAGGGCATAGTGAAGTAATGCCCTGAATGTGGATGTTTTCTCAGTAGCGGGTTGAGGCACCACATCTGGCAACATCTGCAGCACCTGGGCTGGAGCAAAAGCAGGGGGATGGCACCAGCTGCCCCCCATTCAGCATCTGGATGTTTCCCTAAGGATGCTGCTTAATTGCCTTGCCCCTCGGCCCTTCAAACCATACTGATAAGGGAACAATGAGTCCATTTTCTGATTATAGGTGTTGGCATGTTCTTAAAAATGAGGGAAAACTCATGAATGTTTGTTTTGAGGCGTGTGAAACTTTTGAGCCAGCCCCACTTTAGTGGCGTATTTGCCATTGAGGGGTCTCAGGGTTACCTTCCTCGAAACCTTTTGTGCTGCCTCTGCGCCAGAGCCATGCTGGGAAGTGGGTCACTCCTTTGTTTTTAGAGTGAGAACTGAGCTTTGCAGCCTCTTTGGCATACCAATAAAGCTAGCAACAATAAAAGGGAACAGTGTTCATTATACTGCTGTGTGGGGAGTTTCTTTAAGAGTTGGGCCCTAAATGGTTTTTAATCCCAGGATGCACTGATTGTGATAATGTGGAGAGGCAAACCAAGCATCAGTTATAAAATCATTGCAAATATGAGCGGAATAAAAAACGGTCAAAAGGATCTTGTTACAATTTTCTGCTTATTCCACAAGGGTTTAAGGAAAGTAAAATAGGCAATGATTTTGTTTGGGACTTGTTTATGAAAGATTACTTTTTGTATAGGTAAGTCAAAAGGTTAAGGAAGTAAACAGAATTTAAATACAGTCAGGCTTAGTAATTTTTTCTGTTGTTTGCCTTAACTGCTTCCTAACATCATAAAAAAGCCTGCAGCACTCAGGTTAAAGGAAAAAAAACCCAACACCTCAAGCCAACAACAAAAAACCCGCACCACGCCAGCTTAAAGAAGTAAAAGCTGTAAAAGGTAAGATATGGCACACCTATAAAATATAATTTTGCTTTTCAGCCTGCTGTAGATCTAAAATTACAATAAATCTCCAAACGTCCAGCATTGATTACTTCAGGCTTGTGGCTTTAATGGACAACAGAGCAGGACATTATGATGCCATGATTAAGGAATTGTGGAAAAGAGTGAGAGCGATTTTGGACTTTATTTTGGCACCTTGCAGAGCTCAACGTTACCACAATTATTGGTTTTCTGAAATATGTCCCTATGCATTATTCTGATCAGATTACTTGCATTGCACAATCCTCTGGTGAATAACAGGACAATAGCACAAAATAAATCTCTCTCTGAAATTTAATCTCCATGTCTGTAGACTGGCAAGAAGAACATCCACATCCCTCTGATAAGAAGTTGTATATTTTCCTGAACGGTGGTATATTTTTGTTTTATAATTGTCCTTAATGTAAATTCTCAAGCAAGAACGCAGTGATGTCAAAGATCTTTGAGGAAAGAAGGCTTGAAATATGGGTAAAGTGTTCCCATAAGCTCAGCATGAAGAAACCCTAATTTTCTTAGTAAACTACAGGGGCGGGTGAATTCGGTGGCTTACAGAAATCATTAACCTTTCCCCTATTATTGGTTCTCAGTGTAATTTGTTTGATAATCTTCTTCCTCGGTGAATAGTAGTCCAGCTTATCAGCTAATAAAATATCCTCTCGTACTTCTGCAATGTTTAGCACATTGTGGTTATGATACAGCTGACAGTAAAGCAAAATTACCTGCTCTTTTTGAGGTTCACTTCTAAGCCAGGGATTGGAAAGCAGCCCGTATTTGTGGACTGAAGGGTGAGCATGTGTTTATTATTGCTCATCCACTGAGCTCCATGGACAAGCCATAGAATAATTGTTATATTAAGAACACAGAAAATATGCTGAGTTTTAAGCGCTTGGCATTCACTTGCATGGATTCAGATATAAACCTTATAATTGTGCAGATGTTTACTAATCCTTGAGATGCCCATTAAACAACCTTCAGCCTGCATCAAGGTCAATAGAAGAAATGTCCTCAAGTTGCACCAGGGGAGGTTTAGGACGGATATTAGGAAAAATTTCTTCACTGAAAGGCTTATCAAGCATTGGCGCAGGCTGCCCAGGGAAGTGGTGGAGTCGCCATCCCTGGAGGGTTTTAAAAGCTGGGCAGACGTGGTGCTGAGGGACATGGGGCAGTGGCATTTTTGTCAGAGTTGGGTTGATGGTTGGAATCTATCTGAAAGGTCCCTTCCAACCTGGACAATTCTATGAATATGCTTATATAGATACATGGAGGGTTGTGTTGATATAACCACGTTGCTAGTGGCTGGTCGTGCATGGGTGTTTGCATCTGCAAGATGTAAATTCTGCTGGGGTGAATTCCCTGTGGTTGGGCTGGGTACCCTGAGTGCCGTGGTTTGATGGGTAGTTTGTATCGCTCCACGGCTGCAGAGTTCCCTGTCAGGCTGGCATCCCTTCTCTTCTTGGCTGGGAATCTCTCCCCCAGGCAGCCCCAGCTTGCCAAAGCAGCATGGAAAACATCATTAGCAGGTGATGGCAGAGCCTGGGTGGCACGGCGGGGACATTGCATTAGCCTTTCACCTCTGCTGAGCCAGGTACCAGCCGAGGCTCAATTCACAAGTGAAAATTGGATTTGGGAACTTCATTTCAGTGTCCATGCCTTTTTCCATCAGGAGAACTGCTATGCAGGTGGGCACAGCTGCCAAATCTGCTCTGAGACACTCCAAGGCTGGGGTGGAGCACTGGACATTGCCAGTTGAGATGAAGATGTATTGGCAGAGGCACGGGTGGAAGTTCACTGGCAACTGCTTACAGGATCCTGGCTCTGTTCCTGCTCTGCTATCCATCCCGGCACTTTTAGCTGCTAAATATATCCAACTGGAAGAAAAGTTGGCTTTTCTGTGCTGTGTGCCTATTTCACACAGAAATGATGGAGAAGATTATTGAATTTGTGTGGTTCAGGACTCAAGAACAAAATATTTGTTATATTTGAACAGCGATCATCAGGACCTATAAACTGACTCTGCTCCAGGGAAGCACTATCCAACAGCACCGCCTTGGTTTGCATCCAGTGATGTCCTGGCCTTTGCATTATATATGTGTGCATGTACCTATAGAGTAGTCCCCTTCTTTCATGCCACTTGGGAAGAGGTGAGCTGCTGTATGCTGTGCCCCAGGAGCTCTGTGGATGGTGCATGCTGCCGCTCAGAGCATTGCTGCCACATCTGCAGAGGTCAGAGCAGCTGCCAGAGGCAATTCTTGGGTGATTGTGCTCTGATTTAGTGCCCCTCAATAACAGTGAGCTAAAAGCTGCCTGTCCTCTGTTCTTCTACGTACCTAGTGTGGGTTGAGAGATTCATCTGATCCATAATTTGTTTCTCATCTGTGGCTGGAGTGAGATGCTCTCTCTGGCACATGGTTTCCTTTCTAAGTCTCATTCTTTCGAGTTAATTATTTTCCTCTCTCTGTCTGCTCTACTTTATTTCCAACAATTGTGTTTTCATCAGTTTTCAAATTTCATTGGTCAAGAGTACTGTAAAATATTCTAGAATCACAGAATTACCTAGGCTGGAAGGGACCTTTCAGAACATCTAAGTCCAACCATCAGCCTAACGCTGACAAAAATAATCCATTTGAAACAGTTTTGCTTATACTATCTTAAAACTTCCAATTAAATGTCAGGTAGTGTTTTTCAAGCTTGTTGAACCCTGCATAATTTGTCACCAACTATCATGGACTCTACCTGGAACTCGTCCACACTTCACTTCACCAGACTTGCTCCAGTATATCCATGTCTCCCCTGCACTGAGCAGCCCAGAACAGGACCCAGCACTCCAGGTTTGGCCCTACCAATGCTGAGTTGAAGATGTCCATGCCCACGGCAGGGATGTTGGAGTAGATAACCTTTAAAGATCCCTTCTAACCCAAAGCAGCCTATGATTCTGTGATTCCTCCTCCCTTCTGTCTCCTCTCTCTCCCCTCCCTCTTTTCCTACTGCAGTGATTTAAGCTCCTTCCAGGCTGTTTTGTAGCTGCTCTGCAGCTGGAGAAGTGGCTGTGCCTGTCCCTGGGTGCGTCTGCCCGGTGCTGGCTCTCCTGATTCACTCCCACCCACAGGGTACCACGTAGCTCTGCCTTACACAAAATCATTCTTTGTTCTAGTGTGAATTAGGTGCATTTGAGAGTGGAAAAGCTCAATCTGAACTGTTTTCTCAATGTCATTTTTTTTGATATGGTGCTGTGAAGAGACAATGATGAAGAAGAAAGGCGATGGTTCTCAATTTTATCTCTTCCAGGAGCGCTAACGGTGCCAGCCAGAGCAACCAACTCTTTATTCTCTGACTCTTCTGGCCTGGAAATGTACCAGCAGATGACTTTTGCAGTGCAAGCAGCCTGGCATTTCTGTAGATCAAATCCTGCTCCTTTTAAATTTAATGATGGGTTTGCTCTGGCTTTTAGTGAAGCTAGGGTTTGACGGCTTCACGTGGAGCAGGTGAGGGTGCTAAAGCAGTCAGTGGGGCTGTGCGAGTTTCAGCAATACCTGGATTTGTCCATGATCTGCATTCATTTCATCTGTTCCAACATTGCACAGGTTTATGGGCTGCCTACGTGTGGGAAAGCATCCAGGCATCTCACTGTCCTTATAGAGAGGAAAATCTGCCTCGTTTATTCTGCAGAACAACATTTATCCTGCAGAATAACATGTATCTGTAGCCAATGTGGCTTGGTTATCAAAGATTCGGAGAGAATGGTTTTTATCACTCCGGTGAGTTTAAAACACAAAACTGAGAAGAGAAATCTCATATTGGGAAACTGCCAGTTTTGTTAACTTAGCAAAGGGGTTGCAGGGTGAAATGATGACGCTGTGTAAATTGATGGTGAATCATCCATCAGATGCTAAATTTCTAAGCAAAGTGAAGCATTGAAAGTAAATATATCAGCATATTGCTATTTGTGTGATCTGACTATTACCTGTGTGAGTGTTTTAGGGTATTGTCTTGTTCATGTAATTGAAAAATATTTAATAAAAATTATTTATAATTTTATTTTGGTTTATTTAGATATGAACTTTCAATGAAAGAAGGTAATATTTATTCCTTTAATTTAGTACTTTTATAATGGCAGTTTACTGGTCATCAAAGAAGAACTTGAAACTCAGAACCAAAGGGAAAATATCTAACAAATAGATATATGTTGAATTTCAGAACTTTGCGATGCTTAGCATTAATGTTACTTAATAAAATCTTGACTTCTGTGACTAGTTCACTGGCAGATATTCAAATCACTGAGAACTCTATGCTTAGTTTTGTCATAATTTCTAATTAAATATGTTTCATAGACCTTAAATTGTTCAAAGTTCTTTATTAATCTAATTTTCTAAAATACCCAAGATGGTCTGAAACTTTGAAATTCCCCGCAAAGATTTTAGTAGAAATATTTTATAAATTCCCAAAATAAAATGGACAAAGTTGATGTTTTAAAAAATAAATCAGATCGGGGAAATTAAATAGGTTTTTTTTTACATCTGAATTTCCAAAGTGTTAGGAAGCTTGTATACATTACTTGAGAATTAGATATTTAATTAGAAAAAGTCACCTAAACTTTATATATCGGTGCAGGCAATGGAATAGTCTTGAAAATGATTGAACATGGCAAGAGCCAACTTACATCAGTGCAATGCAGGTGACCTGCTTGGCATATCTGAATGAGGAGGAGAAGGCCTTCAGGATTGCTTCCTGGTGGGTGTTCTCTGCCCCCTTTTTTCAGCAGCTGCTCCCAAAATGCCTGTGTTGTTCAACTGTGTGCTCTGACTTGTGTGCATGATGTATGTCCTAAGTTCTCAAATTTTGTAATGTGCCAAAAAAATATTATGGGTAATTTAGCAACAATGCAGAAGCAGAAGTCTCTCTTTTTTGTTATGCAACACGGTGTAGTATGACTATGGGACATTTCTAAGGTTGTGGAGACGGAAAGAAGGAATTAGAACTGGTTCTCTCCTTTTGAAGATGATTTGACATACAGAGTGACCAGATATAATATATATTGATTGGCCTAGTGTGTCAAAGAGGTTGCTTAAATGATGGGGCAATGGTTGGTTGGTTAGTTGGTTCGCTGGTTGTGATGCTCACTCTAATTTTGTTTTAAGACAATGTAGCAGTTGAAAGTTATGCATTTTGGACTCACGGGAGGGAGCTTCTTACTAGCCTGACTCTTCTGGCATTTGAGCATTCATCCTTTTGACTCGCTGCCTCACTCTTCTGGATTTTCTGAGCATCTATAAATTCACCGAGGCCAGGCAGTGAGAGACTGCATGGGGATATATGTCCTTGTTGCTGCTTCCAACGTCTCCTGGGCAGTCAGAAAGGGGATGCTGACCATGAGCAGGATGAAAGATCTCATGCAATGACCCAGGAGAGTTGTTGTAGCTGTGGGGCCACGAAGGAGCTGCCTGTGAATGGCATTTGGTAGCCTACATATCCTCTGAAGGCAGGGAGGGCGCTTAGTAGGAAACCTGGAGCTGTGACAGCCTTGGCCACAGCCCAGCTGAAACCCTTGAGATAGTTGAGTTCAGCAACGGGGGATCAAACCTGCAAATATGGAACTGCTCTTGTGCCAAAACACACTTCATCGTCAACCCAGTGATGGCTCAGAGCCGAGGTCACAGCGACTCCTGACTGTCCATGGCTGGGTGCGATGGGGCTGATGTGAGAACGTTGCCAGGGAACTTTGGTGCTGGTAATCGTGCTGCAAGGTCAGGTAGTTAGCTGGCTTTATTCTTCCACATCATTTCAGAAAAACTTGCTAAGTGCATTGTGAAAATATGGAAGAAAGCGACTACCAAGTAATCTGCTGATACTAATCCCCCTGTCATTTGGTCATATTTTGATAGAATCATAGAATTGTTGAGGTTGGAAAGGACCTTTCAGATCAAGTCCAGCCGTCAAACACTACCAAAAGCATTACTAGCCCACGTACCTCAGCACCACGTCTGCCCGGCTTTTAAATACTTTCAGGGATGGTGACTCCACCACTGCCCTGGGCAGCCTGTTCTAATGCTTGATAACCCTTTTTGGTGAAGAAATTTTTCCTAATATCCATCCTAAACCTCCCTTGGTGCAACCTGAGGCCATTTCCTCTTGTCTTATTGCTTATTACTTGGGAGAAGAGGCAAGCTCTCACCACTCTACAAGATCTTTTTTAAATTCCATTTCATCAAAGGAGGAAAACCTGGTTTATCAGTAGTCAAGCATCAAACCGGTGACAAACTTGGCTCACGTTTTGGCTGCCCATTGAATATTGAGTGTTCTATTACCTTGTCTGTCTGGTTTCTCCAGCCTTATGTTGCTCCTTCAGTTCTCCTCTGCCCTCTTTTTGCCAAGGTAGGATTTGAATCTCTGGTGCAACACCATGAGAGGTTGTTATTTAACAAAATGTACTGTGCAAAATGAGATCTTTCCGTGTTTCTTCAAATGTTTACTTTTTGGCAGCTCATTTGTTCCTTGTCCCTGAGTTTCAGTTAGTCAGCGAGAAGCGATGAGCTCATCGGAAGTAAACAGGGCTTGTTTCTGTGCTGCGCTGCCCGCCCAGCATCCCTTTGTGCTACCAAAGGTGGCAAAACATTCCTAGCTTTTTTTTTTTTTTTCTGTAAACATGTCCATGTCCAAAAGCGGGGTGGGGGGGAAAAGGAAAAAAGAACAATGCGAAGCAGTGGCGAGCGGTGCGTCCACCCAGACAGTTTAACCCTTGGGTCAGCGTGTTTGTATTTCACTTATTGGATTGTTAATAGATTTTCTTCATTTGTGCGAGACATTGTGAATGATGTGCTGAGGCCTTTCTATTACTTCACCGCCGGCGCCCGTGGTCCACCTGTAAGAAGATAGCGTTAAAAGCTGCTGGAGTTTCTACCTCTTGACAACATCCCAGCTGTAGACTAGCAATAGCAATCCTCCCGTGGCAGTTTTAATTATCGGCCCCGGCGATACCATCAGTAAGTGTGTAATTACGTGTCACTTTCCTGGCTGTTGGGTATGAAAAGTGGAACCAGTGAGATGATGATCGTTGAAGCTGTAGACTCATATTTAAACAATTCAAAATGTGTAACTGGCAGTGTCATTAAACAGAGAGAGTCTGACCCCAGCTGTCAGTTACTTTTCCTTATGCAGATTTTTTTTCATGCTGTCTGTCAAAAGAGCTCCATGGGCTGAGATGGGACAGAAGAGGCAGCAAAATGCAGAAGTGCTGCTCTCCTCCGCTCCCAGCGAGGTGGTCTTTTACCCTAAATAAATACCGCTGGAGAGATTGTAAATAAACGGCCGACCATGCAGGAAATTATATAGACTTTGGCCATGAATAAACAAAGGGAGACTATCGCACAGATATTCGACCCTTCAAAAAATATGAATAAAATTGGAGTCATTACCCTGAACTTAAAGAACAAGGCTTATGGTAATTTGGGGGATTCATTACTGAAGGATAAAAATGGAATCATTTTCATTTCCCTGCTTCCGCCAAAAAATTTTTGAAGCTGTGGCAGGTTATTATTATTTAAATGCACATATATATGCACACATATATATATTGATATATATATGAGAGACACAGATGCACACACACATCTGCCTGAATATTGTTTTCAAAGAATATTAAGATATGAATCACTTTCACTTTAACTTCAAAGTCAGCAGATACTTAAAGTGTGTAAAGTACTAGAAACTTGTCACTTGGCCAATATATGCTAACCAGATGGAAAAAAATAAATATATGTGCATAAGAGTAGGCAAGTAAAGAATATTTTTTCTGCAAATAGAGTCAGAAATTTCTAAAAATGACAACTCCTAGCCAGCTGAAGACAGGCACGCTTGATTGACTGGGAATTTAGAAAATACTGGTGTTCCAAGAGTTAATTTTGGAAACACAAGCAAATAAATGAAACCATACTTAAAATAAAGAAAAAAACAGAGGTTAAATAAACATTAATCTGTGAAGAGAGAGAGAGAGTGAAAGGTTTCTTTAATTTTTAAAATGTTTGCGTTTCTCCTAACAAAGCTAAGTTTCAGTTGCAAACAAATAGCGTTATCTCATACCCGTAAGACACCTTCGGTTAAAGCTTTGGAGTTCACGTGGACTCCACAGCAGCAGAGGAGCAACAGAGACAGGGTGGATGCTCAGCCTTTGAAAGGGCACTGCATCCCACCTACGCTTGCAGGTTTTAAGGAGAAATATATTCATTTGGTGTGTGTTTCTCTATGTATCTGTATATAAAAGCTTTGCATATATTTCTTGTTTCAAAGACAATGCTACAGACCGGCGCATACAGTCGTGTAGGCTATATTAATTGCAGCAGTACTTTCATACTTGAAAGTAATAAATAGGCACATATTAAATCCTCTAAGGATTAATTTGTATTTTATCAGCTGTGAAAAGGGCAATTTTTTACGTATCCAGACTTAAGAGGTAGCCCTATTAGACCTTCATTGGAAAACAAATTCTGCATATATTTTGTACTGGGGCTTTTTATTTTCTTGCTTTTTCTCCCTTTTCTCCTTTTCCTTTTTCTTTTTTTTTTTTTTTTTAAAAAAAAAAAAAG